>JAWQFJ010002294.1:40000-94359 GCA_034096865.1 Theodoxus fluviatilis
CAGTGGGGTCATGAGGAAGATCTGAACTGCTGCTCCCAGGTAATAAAAGACAATAAGGGACCACATCCAAAACACTTCATTCTACGCATGATCAAGCAGGTTATTACCTCCCACTGACAGGTGTTGGTCTGGCTGTAGTGTGTATTGCATAAATTGTCCATGAGAATCAGGAGGCCCAGTCTTTTGCACATTTTAACCTGGTGCTCAGCTTGTGCATATAGCTGTAGATTCACCCCGAGGAAATGTTATCTAGGTTTCCTTTTGAGAAACAGTGGTAGACTGAGAGGCTTGTATTGATGTTGCATATGGGCATTCTTCAGAGTATGACCAGACCAGAATTTCAGTTTTCTAGAGCACAGGTGAAGGTTCTTGTGTAAAATCACTAAACTTCTGTGAAAGGCTGCATCATGAGACCCTAGAAACTACAGGAAAAAACTCTGTCAGCTATGTTTTGTTTTAATCTTTTTTGTCCCAAACTAAGTTCATCAGTTTCTACTCTGTCTCATCACACAGTATCGAAATTCAGACCTGATGTGCACTTAAACATTTTCTCAATGTCAATTTCACCCAAATAGATATGCTCACTCAAAAAAGTCAGGCTCTTCATAGATATGCTCACTCAGAGAAGTCAGGCTCTTCACAGCTGAAAGTTGAGATGGAACGGAGGATGGCACAGAGTTCATTATAATGTTAGGTACTGGCAGCCGCAGCCAGTTTTGCTGGGAAAGGTGCCTGCAGGCTAAAAATTGATGATTTACCCCGTGATGTTTATATATTTAAATTGAAAATTTTCGCACCAAAACTATGTGCAAAATAAAGTTTCAACCTTCATCTGTCGTTCTGTGTTGTTTTTTATGTTGTCTGTGATCTGTGGTACTTGTGCGAATGCACTAAAAGTACTAGATGAAACACAAAATACGCTTTGCGTCATCAGTCTGAACGGCGTCTTTCACCGAGCATATTTACAGTGTGTTAGAAACAATACCTTTCGCGCCGTCAAGAAACCCATTCCAAGTATGCGAATTACTGAGTCAGCAAGACGAAGCTCCACAGTTTATTCTCGTATAAATATTTTTCCAAAATAAAGCGATTAAGTTAAAGAAAATTATATCTGAAAATATGTATAATTTTCAAAAGCTCATATCTCTGGAACTACTCAACGGATTATATACAATAAAGATGGAAATTAAAGCTCATTTTATGCCGAATTTAAAGATATATGAAACGTGTCGGACAAATGAATGCTCGCGCAGCGCGAGCCAAACGGAGACGAGTACTCTCCGCGCACTGGTAGTGGAACGCATCATGGCGGACTACGCATCTACGAGCGGTTGTGGCAAATCGGAGTTATTTGTTTGCAGCATCAAGTCTAGTCTTGATAAGTAGCCTAATTCGATGTCTAAACTCATTAAGTTATCAGTACTGCAAGTTATTAAAGCTATTTTTTGCTATTCATGGCAAAGTTTACGCAGAATTAACAGCAAATGTTTGCCACGTGACCGGGTCAAAGTTGTGTGTCGTGTATATGTGCATTCGAAGTGTAGGCCTATCGTATTTTCCTTTCTGCTGATTGTTATCATCAAAATATTATGACAGGAATGTATGTATGTTATAAACAACATAAATAAGTGTATTGTTGAATTTTAGCAGGGTGTTCGAAAACAAAAATCGATGTCTATCATAGACCGAAGTGCGATCCCATATCGAATAGTCATGTGTTTGGATGTATACACACACGTGCCAATAACATCTGATTCTCATCTCTGAGGTATGCAGCCAAACTGCTGACATGTTAAAAAAATATTAATGACCTTTTATAGAAATGCAATGCTATTTTATTTTTCTGTTTTATTTTAGACTATGCACAATTCCAGCGTCCGAGCTCTCTCTCTCTCTCTCTCTCCCTCTCTCGCGCGCGCTCTCTCTCTCTCTCTCTCTCTCCCACTCACACACATGCACGCACACACACACACACACACACACACACACACACACACTACACTTGAAACGAAGGTCCAATTTCTATTTCAGCAAACTAGAGTTTCTTCTTGGACAGCTATGGAGCAAGAGCATTTCATCCAAAGGAAGAGTAGAAGAGGGACATTGTGTCATAAACATGCCAAATAAATGAAACACTTTCCAAATTAAACATCCACATGAAAAAAATCATCAATACAATACTAATAGGCACATATTTCAAGGTTTTCTTGGATGGATGGATGATTGGATGCATGAATAGGTGGATGGATGGATGAATGGATGGTTGGTTGGATGGATGGATGGATGGATGTATGTTATGGCCTATCAGACTTCCTATGCTATATCTATTGTCCACAGAGCCGCAAAGTTTTTTTAATAAAAATTAATTAGCAAGATATTTTGTTAACCTATATTTTAAATCTATGTTAATTTGCAAAGTTCAAACTATTACTGAGCCACATGCAATATTTCATGCTGGTAACTGATATAGTTTTTTAGATAGGAAGATTTTCAGTGAGCCATGCCCCCGCAAAATCACGCCTTATTTGTTACTAAAAATAGACTGGCTAAAAACTATATGCACTTTTCTGGTAAATTTCAGTTCATTTGCAAAGGTAAAACTATAACAAAGCCAGACACCAAATTTTATGCAAGTATCTCATATAGGTTTTGAGATAATAAGCTTTTCAGTCAAGTACCCTCATAATTTCACTTTTTTCCATCACGCAAATCGGGGTTTTCCTCAAATTGATAACACAATATCTTGAACTGTAAGCTTTTTTGTATCTTGGAAAAAAATAGTGTCAAATTATATGATATAGTCTTCTGGTATAATAAGTCTGATAGGGCTCACTTCAATGGTTTTTGTTCAGCAGGCCTTCAAATATGGTCCTCGGTGATGTTTTGCACGTTGAAAATTCTTATTTTGGGCCATATTCAGCACCCTGTTGTACTGGAACTGCATTAAAGAATGGCTTCATTTTGCCTACATGAACTGCCTACAATATATTGATTTGGAATTAGGCAATATATGCTGTGTACCTTGTATGATTAGAGGACTGTTAGGCTGCAAAGTTAGGAAAATATTTAGTATTACTCTACGTTTCGCGTTTCCATATACAATAAATGCTGTATCTCCAGAACGAATCAAGATAGACACTTCATTTTTGTTTTATTTTAATTCTTTCATCAAGTAGTAAAAGCACAACACATAAAAACAAAACAATCTCTGAGTCAAAATTTTGGCTGCCAGTACCTAATAATGTGTGATGCTAGATGGGACAGGATGATACAGAATATGAAGAGCTAATATATAGCATGCTTCTCACAACGTGGCTTTGATGATTTGAAACACTGAGGGATAGTCACATACCTGCATGAGTAGGGGCAGGTAGTTGGTGACAATGTCTTGCTTGAGCTGACAGCACAGACCCAAGGCCTTTATACCTGCATTCCTCACCTCCCCCACATCACTCATCAATGCTGGCAGTATCTGCAATACAACCACACACAAATTCACTCATCACTGCAGGCACTATCTGCAATACAACCACACACAAACTCACTCATCACTGCCAGCACTATCTGCAATACAACCACACACAAACTCACTCATCACTGCCAGCACTATCTGCAATACAACCACACACACACATTCACTCGTCACTACAGGCACTATCTGCAATACAACCACACACAAACTCACTCATCACTGCCAGCACTATCTGCAATACAACCACACACAAACTCACTCATCACTGCCAGCACTATCTGCAATACAACCACACACAAACTCACTCATCACTGCCGGCACTATCTGCAATACAACCACACACAAACTCACTCATCACTGCCAGCACTATCTGCAATACAACCACACACAAACTCACTCATCACTGCCAGCACTATCTGCAATACAACCACACACAAACTCACTCATCACTGCCGGCACTATCTGCAATACAACCACACACAAACTCACTCATCACTGCCGGCACTATCTGCAATACAACCACACACACATTCACTCATCACTGCAGGCACTATCTGCAATACAACCACACACAAACTCACTCATCACTGCCGGCACTATCTGCAATACAACCACACACAAACTCACTCATCACTGCCAGCACTATCTGCAATACAACCACACACAAACTCACTCATCACTGCCGGCACTATCTGCAATACAACCACACACACATTCACTCATCACTGCAGGCACTATCTGCAATACAACCACACACAAACTCACTCATCACTGCAGGCACTATCTGCAATACAACCACACACAAACTCACTCATCACTGCCAGCACTATCTGCAATACAACCACACACAAACTCACTCATCACTGCCAGCACTATCTGCAATACAACCACACACAAACTCACTCATCACTGCCAGCACTATCTGCAAATACAACCACACACAAACTCACTCATCACTGCAGGCACTATCTGCAATACAACCACACACAAACTCACTCATCACTGCCGGCACTATCTGCAATACAACCACACACAAACTCACTCATCACTGCCGGCACTATCTGCAATACAACCACACACAAACTCACTCATCACTGCCGGCACTATCTGCAATACAACCACACACAAACTCACTCATCACTGCCAGCACTATCTGCAATACAACCACACACAAACTCACTCACCACTGCCAGCACTATCTGCAATACAACCACACACAAACTCACTCATCACTGCCAGCACTATCTGCAATACAACCACACACAAACTCACTCATCACTGCCGGCACTATCTGCAATACAACCACACACAAACTCACTCATCACTGCAGGCACTATCTGCAATACAACCACACACAAACTCACTCACCACTGCCAGCACTATCTGCAATACAACCACACACAAACTCACTCATCACTGCAGGCACTATCTGCAATACAACCACACACAAACTCACTCATCACTGCTGGCACTATCTGCAATACAACCACACACAAACTCACTCGTCACTGCCGGCACTATCTGCAATACAACCACACACAAACTCACTCGTCACTGCCAGCACTATCTGCAATACAACCACACACAAACTCACTCATCACTGCAGGCACTATCTGCAATACAACCACACACAAACTCACTCATCACTGCTGGCACTATCTGCAATACAACCACACACAAACTCACTCGTCACTGCCGGCACTATCTGCAATACAACCACACACAAACTCACTCATCACTACAGGCACTATCTGCAATACAACCACACACAAACTCACTCATCACTGCTGGCACTATCTGCAATACAACCACACACAAACTCACTCAGTTCTGCTCATCTTGCAAGACTGGAAAACAAGGAGCAAAGTTCAACCAACCAATCACATCAACCGTCCCTACTGAAGTAAAAAAACTTCTTAGCAACTGAGTAGGAGATGATGATCTAGATATGGAGAAACTCACTGACATGTGAATCAGGGAGAAATCTGGAGACCCAAAGCTTAGAACAGCAAATGCTGCACTAAGTCAGACAGACAGACAGACAGACAGACAGACAGAGACAGACACACATGTGACATACACATACATCTAAATACTGTGCATGTCAGGTTTTTGATTGGTTGCGAGACATTACTCATTTCGCATGGTTCTCTGTCGATTGGTTACCTTTACATAGGATTCCATGTACAGGGCTGCATATGTATCCTTGTACTGTGCGTTGCCTTTGGAACATGACCTATTAATATGTTGACATTTTCATAATGCAATTGTTTCAATCTTTTCAATTTGTTCATGTAAAGATGAGCAAAAGAATAGATTAAAAAGGCTACAGTGAACTCACTTCTTGATCAAGACATTTTGTTAAGAAGAACCAATTCTCTTGCATACTGCATATACTTCATCCAAAATTTCCACGTTGCCAAATGTTTCAACAACCAATCGGAGAGAACAATGCGGGGAAAAACCCCCCACATCTATTTTAAGACAACCAACCAATCAACGGTTGGCTTCACACAGTATTTAGTCATGGTCCAAGCACACATGGAAACAGACACACAATACACATGCACGGACACAGGAGCACAAACACATACATACTGACAGACAGGCAGGCAGGCACACACACACACACACACACACACACACACACACACACACACACACACACACACACACACACACAGAGAGATAAAACAATAAATTATTAAGAGTCAAGCTGATGGCTCATGCATGCATACACATGTGTATACACACACACACACACACACACACACACACACACACACACATGGGGGCAGAGAGACTGGAACAAAAGATGACCTGAAAATTCCTGCCAGTGGAAAGGTGGCTCATAACAAAGGGAACAGAGCTGTGAGGGACGTGACGCCCGCCCCACTCACTCTACCTCATTCTCCAGCATGGCAGTCAGCGTGGGGTGCTGTGAGGGACGTGACGCCCGCCCCACTCACTCTACCTCATTCTCCAGCATGGCAGTCAGCATGGGGTGCTGTGAGGGACGTGACGCCCGCCCCACTCACTCTACCTCATTCTCCAGCATGGCAGTCAGCGTGGGGTTCTGTGAGGGACGTGACGCCCGCCCCACTCACTCTACCTCATTCTCCAGCATGGCAGTCAGCGGGGGTGCTGTGAGGGATGACGCCCGCCCCACTCACTCTACCTCATTCTCCAGCATGGCAGTCAGCGTGGGGTGCTGTGAGGGACGTGACGCCCGCCCCACTCACTCTACCTCATTCTCCAGCATGGCAGTCAGCGTGGGGTGCTGTGAGGGACGTGACGCCCACCCCACTCACTCTACCTCATTCTGCAGCATGGCAGTCAGCGTGGGGTGCTGTGAGGGACGTGACGCCCACCCCACTCACTCTACCTCATTCTCCAGCATGGCAGTCAGCGTGGGGTGCTGTGAGGGACGTGACGCCCACCCCACTCACTCTACCTCATTCTCCAGCATGGCAGTCAGCGTGGGGTTCAGAGTCTTGATATTGGGAAGCATCATCAGCTCTGCCAGGATGGTCACTCGCTTCATCACTGTGAGGGGGTCATTCTGCAAAAATGTGATCAGTACAGTTTATGTCAAACTTCAGGTCTAATATACTATGTCAAGTAACAGCAATAATCTACTTTGAGTAGTGCACATTTGTATGCTTGTACATTTAATTAAAAAGAAAATTCCTATATTCTTCTGCCCTTGACTTGAGAGTTGATTTAGGCCAATTATTGTCATTCACTCACTGTAGATTAGTTGGCCTTGAAAGTTGAATGCTCACAGAGTTGGGATAAGGAAAGTCTGGTTGCAGAAGAGAATTGGCACTGTACATCAAAAATGTTTGTGGAAAGCGATGGGTTGGATAGCACACAAAAGCATACTCCAGTATGTCCATTCAGTTCTTGGTAATATTGGTCCCAAACAAAAGGGAGAAAATCCTTTGTCATTCAATTCTGATCACGGAATTAATATACTGGTATTATTCAAGATTTTTCATTTCTTTGGTATTTCTGTGTGTGTGTCTGTGTATTTGCATTTTAGTATACATGAGTGTGTGTTGTGTGTGTGTGTGCATGTTTGCTTTCATGCATCTGTCCATCTGCATCTTTCAGTGTTCTAGTGTCCATATCATTCTCATTTAGCGTGTACAAGTATCAGTGTCCTCCTCTGCCTCTGCATCCATCTGAATGGACGAGTCATGTCTACCATGTCAGGTCCTCTTTGGTGTTCTAAAGCAGGGAGACAGGAACCTTGGGTGCCCTAAGAAGCGTTTCTAGGACTGTGATATAAGACCTCCAGCACAGCACTGTGTCACCAAGAGATCTGGGATTCCTGGCTAAGGACTGAAGGGACTGAAGGGCAGCTGCAAGCTGCAAGGAAAGCAACAGCCACCTTTAAGGAGACCAGGTGGAGCCAGCTGGCCATAGCCAGGAAGAGGAGAGGGCTGCAGCTCAGGACACCTGCAGAACAGACTTCCAGTGTCCCTACTGCCCCCACCAATGTGGTTTATGTATCGGCCTGGTGAGTGGCACTGACAAATATATTGGGAGAAGAGATGAAACTGCACAGTCTGTCATTGTCCCTTGTGACAGACAACAACCTCCTCTGCCTCCAGGCACCCTTGCATCCAGTACTCACCCTTGCATCCAGCACTCACCCTTGCATCCAGTACTCACCCGCAGACCTGCCAACCCACCATCATGCCAAAGAGTAGCATCCAGAGCTTTTTGGAGTAGCATTTAAGAAATAGGCGTAGCACACACGCAGAAGAAGGAAAATGCTGATGTTTGCACTGCCGAATGGGCAATGCATTTCACAATCGCAGTGGTTTTTGTTCGACCACATCCGTATTCCTGTGCAATCGCGTTCCCAGGAAACATTTTCCGAAAAAGTGGCCCAGCGTGATCTGCTGCACTGATGGGTACATTGTGTTCCATAGGAACGATGTGAACAAACATTCTGCTAAAATGACTGATTGATCGTCCTCTGCTGCAGTCGCTGGCTTGAAATACGCAGTGAGCGGTTTGCTCGGCTTTTCCGCGGCTTTGTTCTTGTGTGTCGCAGTACGCACATGTTTCTCGATGTCAAACCGCCCGCCGTGAGCAATTGAAAAATCAGCCTGACAGTACGTGCATCTTGCGGCTGAGGAGCTATTTGCAGATCTGACCATACATGGATACTCCTTGGTGTAGTCTGCTTTAAAGTGCTGACAACTGGGTCGAGACTTTCGTGCCTTCTTTGGGGGAGTAGCAGCGAGATCGACAGCGGGCATCTTTCGCTTCGACGCCATTTTTGCGGTCAAACAACTGCGCTTCCGGTGTTTCCAGCATTTCCGCACGGGGAGTTAAAACGCAACGCGATTGGTTGGTTACAGTACACAATTCTATGTGAAGGTCAAAAGTTAAGTTCGAGGCTGGCACGTGGGTCGCTCGCTTTACCATAAATTTTTTTTTTTTTAAGGTCTAAAAAATCAAATAAAAAATTCACGTCATTTAAAAAAAAAAGCGTAGTTTTTACGGACGAGCGTAGCAGCGTAGCAAGCATGTCGAAATCGTAGCATGCTACGCCTAAATCGTAGCATTTGGCAGGTCTGCACCCGTGCATCCAGCACTCACCCTTGCATTCAGCACTCACCCTTGCATCCAGTACTCACTCTTGCATCCAGCACTCACCCTTGCATTCAGCACTCACCCTTGCATCCAGCACTCACCCTTGCATTCAGCACTCACCCTTGCATCCAGTACTCACTCTTGCATCCAGCACTCACCCTTGCATTCAGCACTCACCCTTGCATCCAGCACTCACCCTTGCATCCAGCACTCACCCTTGCATCCAGTACTCACCCTTGCATCCAGCACTCACCCTTGCATCCAGCACTCACCCTTGCATCCAGCACTCACCCTTGCATCCAGTACTCACCCTTGCATCCAGCACTCACCCTTGCATCCAGCACTCACCCTTGCATCCAGTACTCACCCTTGCATCCAGTACTCACCCTTGCATCCAGCACTCACCCTTGCATCCAGCACTCACCCTTGCATCCAGTACTCACCCTTGCATCCAGTACTCACCCTTGCATCCAGCACTCACCCTTGCATCCAGTACTCACCCTTGCATCCAGGCACCCTTGCATCCAGCACTCACCCTTGCATCCAGCACTCACCCTCTCCACGGTGACCTCCTTGGTGTGGGTTGTGGAGGCGTCCATCAGACTGGACTTCTCCTCCTCCAGCTGTCTGACCACTTCCTTCAGCTCTGCAGCTCTGGAGAAGTCCTGGCGCTGCACGCTCTCCTCCAGCTCCTCCCGAGCCTGGTTCAGCTTCACACGCACCCCTGCAAGCTGCAACAGCCACAGCAGCCAAGCGTCATTGCAACTGGAATATGGTCACAAACAATGTCTATGCATAAACACACACACATACACACACGCACAGAGAAAAATACATACAGAATGAGACAGATACATGTACACTCAAATACACACAGATGAACACACTTGCACATACACACATACGCACACTCACACCGGTTATAATATTTGTAATGGATAGATAATGTGACTGGCATACTCAAAAACACACATGTATGCATGGGTGTTTGTGTACATGCAGACACATACACACACGCACATGCACAAACACATGTGCACATGCACACACACACACTCACAAAACCAAGAGTATATCATGACCATATGTGACGAGCCACGACAAAACCAGTGCTAAGTCACGCGGCACTATTTTGCGCTACGACTGAAAAAAGGCAGGGAGGGTCACTCTGGGTGATTTTCACTTTTTGATGAAAATAGATTCTACATGGTTCAAACTATCATGCCAGTAAAGGAAACATTTTGAAGACTTATATTTTGATGGTAAAATGAAGACTTTTGTGTTATGTATTGTTTCAAAAGCTCCCTGTAATTAGCGTTAATTGTCTCATTTTAGCCGCAATAAACACACCTAAACCCTTGCAGAACCCCTTCATGTTATATACCGTTAGAAAGGCCGCTCTCTCGGCGTTCCCGCTCTGTGGATGTCGAAGAAAAATAAGGTCAGCTATTTTTGGAAACGGAGTTTGAAATACCGTTGCTAAGGTGTTTAATGTCTGAAGAGAGTAAATCTTCTGAGACCGTTTTTTCAAAATGACAGCTGCTTCAGTACCCAACTTGAAATGCCTCTAACTCCTATTCTAATTAACTCATATTGTTCATTCTTATATCAAAACAAACAGAAATGAATGCAGAATTCAAAAGTATTAAAACCCCATTTTTTCCAAAAATGGACTTAGCACTGGTTTTGTCGTGGCTCATCACATATTTACAAATTTTATTTCATTTGTTAAATGTCAAATCAGATCAAACAAAAATATTTCTTTTTAAAATCACAATACTTAGGAAAAACATTTACAAGAAGGGCAAAGCCCATATGACTCACATGCTTGACCTTGACCTTTATATGACCGTGACCTTCAAGGTCAAGGTCAAACAACTAAACCTACCAATGACATCATACACTAAGAAATGCTTTACACATTTTTCCTACCAAAATACATGTGACCTTGACACAAGGTCAAGGTCATCCAAGGTCATGCAACACAAAGCTGTTAATTCAAGACATAGGACGCACAATGGTGCTTATTGGCACTTTCTACCATGAGATATAGTCACTTTTAGTGGTTCACTACCCCATTTTGGTCACATTTCATAAGGGTCAAAGTGACCTTGACCTTGATGATATGTGACCAAATGTGTCTCATGATGAAAGTATAACATGTGCCCCACATAATTATTAAGTTTGAAACAGTTATCTTCCATAGTTCAGGGTCAAGGTCACTTCAAAATATGTATACAATCCAACTTTGAAGAGCTCCTGTGACCTTGACCTTGAAGCAAGGTCAACCAAACTGGTATCAAAAGATAGGGCTTGCTTTGACCTATATACCACTTGTAGGTAAGGTCGCCATTCTCAATAACGTGGGAGAAAATTGGGAAAATGTGAAAAATGACTGTTTTTGAGACACATTTATGGCTCCTGTGACCTTGACCTTGAAGCAAGGTCAAGTCACTATGTATTTTTTTTGAGGCCTTGTCATCATACACCATCATGCCACATTTGGTGTTGATAGACTTAATAGTCTCCGAGAAAAATCCAACGTTTAAGTTTTTTACGCCTGGACGGACGGACGACACGGCTCAGTACATAGACTCACTTTTGCTTCGCATGTGAGTCAAAAAACTGTACAAAATTTCCTTATATCAAAAAAGGTAACAACAAACAGTCTGTGCACTCTATATGTGACACATGGAAGAGATATTAAGTGGAGCAGGTTTTCGGGGCAGCGTTTTCATATGATAATGTGAAGCTGAATTCCTTTTTTACATAAAAATGTTGCCAAGTCAAGTATTATATAGAGCGACTGATAAAGCATTCAGTCAATTACACAGGCTGACAAAAAGACTTATAAAATCTCCTCCTGAGACAGAGAACAACTAATAGCAGCCAAATAGGTGTTCTCTGATATCAGAAAGCTCACTGGAATGTGCAAGACTAACATCAGCTAGCTCTCCCACCTGAACTGGGAGGTCCGAGATTTGGTCCCTGTCTGAGATTCGGAAACCTTTCCTGTCTATTGCTTGCATGGTTCCCACTATACACACTGGGAACCTGTCATCAAGAATCTGACTACAGCGCTTATATCAGCACCCACAACATTCCCAGGTTTACCTTCAGGTCTAATGCGCGGCGCTCCTCTTTGCTGAGGGAGACATCCACCACAGAGGTGGACTCACGCAGGCCACTGGTCATTTCCACCACGTGGGCAACCAGCGTGTCGGCAGATGGCCACAGTTGCGCCATCAGTGGCATCAGGTAGTGCACCATGGGCGCCCCAATCTCAGTGCTCTCAAACAGCTGCTGCAGCAGCGTCGTCAGTGCCTTCCTGCAACAGCCCCAATAGGAAGAGGGCTTCAGAGCAAGAAACACAGGGAGTGAAGGCCCAAGTGCGTGGGTCTCAGCAGAAACGCCTGGATGAGACAGTAGCTTGTCGACCAAGTAGCAGTGAGGGTACAAGGGTGAGGGAGTCTGGGTGCAAGAGGGTCCAAGAGAGTGGTGATCTTAGTGGGTGTCTCAGTTTCTGTGAGAGAGGTTCTTGGCAATTTTTGGAGAGTCCCTGCAAGTCTGAGAGAGTCTCACTGTGAGTTACTTAGTCTCCTTGAAAATCCTGGTCTCAAGGAATCTTAGTCAGTGAGGGAGTATCCCAGAGAGCATGTCAGAATCTCAGTCAGTGAAAGTCTTACTGAAAAACTCATTGGGAGCTACACAGCACTAAGAGCTTGCTACTTAAACTGAATGCTGACTGCATATGGGAATGCACCCCTGGTCTCACTCAGTCTTAGTGGGAGAGCCTCAAGGATTGATAAAATCTTTGTGAGGCAATCTTGGTGAGATTTTATAAATTCATTTTATTTTTTTATTACTGACATTAGTCTTGGTGAAAGTTGCAAAATCTCAACAAAAGCAAGTTATCAGTGACCGTCTCAGGTCCAAGTGAGGGTTCTATAGATCAGTGATCTTAGAATCTCCTGAAAGCACTCTCAGTGAGATCTCTCAAGGCCATCAAAGCATAGGTGAGAAAGACCCACTGACTATGGTTTCAATACAGAGCAAGTGAGGGAGGATCTGACAGGGAACCTAAGCAAGGAAATCCCAGTCAGGGTCAGTAAAGGAGAGTTCTGGTGACAGAAAATTCCTAGTGAGAGCGTCCTTGTAATGAAATAAATATTTGAAGAAACATTACATTCAGAGGAAAATAAGTCTTTCTCAATGACTGGTTTAAGAGGTACAAGCACCATGAAAAGACAGCATATAATTAGCAGTCTTGCTTTCATTGTAAACTTGAAATATTCATGATCATCTAGATGGCTTCAAGACCAGTTCATGTCACAGTTTGACAGCACCCCTGTTTGTACCGAGCATGTGTGTTCAAAAGTTTTGTTAGTTCACTAGCCCGCCGGGCTAGATGCACATACAATTTACTAGCCCGAACTATTTTCTATTAGCCCGAACTATTTTCTATTAGCCCGTCTGAATTGTAGTGCCATTTATATTGAAACAAATTATTTCATTCTCATATTTATATTGTTTCTTTTTTCTTCTTCTCTTTGTCACTTTGGAGCATGCACAGGACCAAATCTGCACCTGGAAAATTCCAGACTCTAGGGGATAAAGGGGCGGTTACAGGACGCCTAGCAGGCGCTGGCCACATAAATGGCTTTGCTTTCCGAGCAAAGTTAATTTTATGATGGTATACTGGCAGCAAAGATACCTTGGATTGCCTTATCACAAACGCACTCATCGAAGATCAAAGTCATTCTCCTTGCAAACCAATCGTCTGCATGATGGAAAGTTTTGTGGTGTAGTATCGCATAGAAAGAAAGATGGCGGATGTCACAGCAGATGATATGACTTGTTATCAAGTCTCGGAGGCGAGTTGATAAGTATGACAGTTGGAACCAGCATCAAAGTTTTTACTCGCCTGTTGGGCGAGCAAATTTGCAGTTTTATCAAGCCCAAGAAATTGTATACTCACCTGGGGCCAGCGGGCGAGTGGATTTGAACATCCCTGCTGAGTACTTGTCAGGCAGTGCTCTTAGCATGAATACTCTCATTCCAAAGGCAACATAGGCTGCATTTAAATTCTAAGTCGGGAATCAGATTGATAAATTCTGCAGTTTGACAATAGTAATGTAAGAACATCTTCATCAGTGTCCAGCCTCAGTGGTCCAGACAGATCAAGTGAGGGTGCACAGAGGTGACCAGGAGATGGAAGGGGACAGCACAGAGGTGACCAGGCTATGGAAAGGGACAGCACAGAGGTGACCAGGCTATAGAAGGGGACAGCACAGAGGTGACCAGGCTATGGAAAGGGACAGCACAGAGGGGACCAGGCTATGGAAGGGGACAGCACAGAGGTGACCAGGCTATAGAAGGGGACAGCACAGAGGTGACCAGGCTATAGAAGGGGACAGCACAGAGGTGATCAGGAGATGGAAGGGGACAGCACAGAGGGGACCAGGAGATGGAAGGGGACAGCACAAAGGGGACCAGGCTATGGAAGGGGACAGCACAGAGGTGACCAGGCTATGGAAGGGGACAGCACAGAGGTGACAAGGCTATAGAAGGGGACAGCACAGAGGTGACCAGGAGATGGAAGGGGACAGCACAGAGGGGACCAGGCTAAGGAAGGGGACAGCACAGAGGTGACAAGGCTATGGAAGGGGACAGCACAGAGGGGACCAGGCTATGGAAGGGGACAGCACAGAGGTGACCAGGCTAAGGAAGGGGACAGCACAGAGGTGACCAGGAGATGGAAGGGGACAGCTCAGAGATGACCAGGCTATGGAAGGGGACAGCACAGAGGTGACCAGGCTATGGAAGGGGACAGCACAGAGGTGACCAGGCTATGGAAGGGGACAACACAGAGGGGACCAGGCTATGGAAGGGGACAGCACAGAGGTGACCAGGCTATAGAAGGGGACAACACAGAGGGGACCAGGCTATGGAAGGGGACAGCACAGAGGTGACCAGGCTATGGAAGGGGACAGCACAGAGGTGACCAGGAGATGGAAGGGGACAGCACAGAGGGGACCAGGCTAAGGAAGGGGACAGCACAGAGGTGACCAGGCTATGGAAGGGGACAGCACAGAGGTGACCAGGCTATGGAAGGGGACAGCACAGAGGTGACCAGGCTATGGAAGGGGACAGCACAGAGGTGACCAGGCTATAGAAGGGGACAGCACAGAGGGGACCAGGAGATGGAAGGGGACAGCACAGAGGGGACCAGGAGATGGAAGGGGACAGCACAGAGGGGACCAGGAGATGGAAGGGGACAGCACAGAGGTGACCAGGCTATGGAAGGGGACAGCACAGAGGGGACCAGGAGATGGAAGGGGACAGCACAGAGGGGACCAGGAGATGGAAGGGGACAGCACAGAGGGGACCAGGCTATGGAAGGGGACAGCACAGAGGTGACCAGACTATGGAAGGGGACATCACAGAGGGGACCAGGAGATGGAAGGGGACAGCACAGAGGGGACCAGGAGATGGAAGGGGACAGCACAGAGGGGACCAGGAGATGGAAGGGGACAGCACAGAGGTGACCAGGAGATGGAAGGGGACAGCACAGAGGTGACCAGGCTAAGGATGGGGACAGCACAGAGGTGACCAGGCTATGGAAGGGGACAGCACAGAGGTGACCAGGCTATGGAAGGGGACAGCACAGAGGGGACCAGGCTATGGAAGGGGACAGCACAGAGGGGACCAGGAGATGGAAGGGGACAGCACAGAGGGGACCAGGCTAAGGAAGGGGACAGCACAGAGGTGACCAGGAGATGGAAGGGGACAGCACAGAGGGGACCAGGCTATGGAAGGGGACAGCACTGAGGTGACCAGGCTATGGAAGGGGACAGCACAGAGGGGACCAGGCTATAGAAGGGGACAGCACAGAGGTGACCAGGCTATAGAAGGGGACAGCACTGAGGTGACCAGGCTATGGAAGGGGACAGCACAGAGAGGACCAGGAGATGGAAGGGGACAGCACAGAGGTGACCAGGAGATGGAAGGGGACAGCACAGAGGTGATCAGGAGATGGAAGGGGACAGCACAGAGGTGATCAGGAGATGGAAGGGGACAGCACAGAGGTGATCAGGAGATGGAAGGGGACAGCACAGAGGGGACCAGGCTATGGAAGGGGACAGCACTGAGGTGACCAGGCTATGGAAGGGGACAGCACAGAGGGGACCAGGCTATGGAAGGGGACAGCACAGAGGTGACCAGGCTATGGAAGGGGACAGCACAGAGAGGACCAGGAGATGGAAGGGGACAGCACAGAGGTGACCAGGAGATGGAAGGGGACAGCACAGAGGTGATCAGGAGATGGAAGGGGACAGCACAGAGGTGACCAGGCTATAGAAGGGGACAGCACAGAGGTGACCAGGCTATAGAAGGGGACAGCACAGAGGTGACCAGGCTATGGAAGGGGACAGCACAGATGTGATCAGGAGATGGAAGGGGACAGCACAGAGGGGACCAGGCTATGGAAGGGGACAGCACAGAGGTGATCATGCTATGGAAGGGGACAGCACAGAGGGGACCAGGCTAAGGAAGGGGACAGCACAGAGATGACCAGGAGATGGAAGGGGACAGCACAGAGGGGACCAGGCTATGGAAGGGGACAGCACAGAGGTGATCATGCTATGGAAGGGGACAGCACAGAGGGGACCAGGCTAAGGAAGGGGACAGCACAGAGATGACCAGGAGATGGAAGGGGACAGCACAGAGGGGACCAGGCTATGGAAGGGGACAGCACACAGAGGACATGGCTCCTACCTGCTGGCCTGGTCTGCCATCTCTGCCAGGGCCACTATCTCCAGCAGCTGCTGCAGCACAAACTCCAGCTCCAGCTTCCGGTCCAGGTCTTCCTCAGCTTCTCCAAGCTTCTTCAGCACCCTGAAACACACCACAGGACCTGATGACAGAGGCAGTCAAGCTTGGCTTTCTGTGCCTCTCATTTGTATGCACCAATAGCTACCATCCCCATCCTCCTCTGAATCCTACTGCAGTCAGGAAGACATGATTAAATTAATGGAGTAAAAGTAGCTAATGGAGAGCTCCCACAAAGTGGCTCATTGAATCTCTTAGTAAACCTTCAAGTCAGAAATATCAGCAGAAGTTACGGAAATTACAGGATTAGAAGAACTCTGGGAGCACCAACAAAAGAAGAAAATGAAATAATGCCTTTATTGGGATACAAGTCATATTTAAAGAAAACAAGAAGGACAAAGCCCATACAACTCACATACTTGACCTTGACCTTTGCATGACCTTGACCTTCAGGTGACCTTCAAGGTCAAGGTCAAACAACTAAACCTAGCAATGACATCATACACTAAACTAAGAAATGCTTTACACATTTTTCCTAACCAAAATACATGTGGCCTTGACCCAAGGTCAAGGTCACCCAAGGTCATGCAACACAAAGCTGTTAATTCAAGACATAGGAAGTACAATGGGGCTTATTGGCACTTTCTACCATGAGATATGGTCACTTTTAGTGGTTCACTACCCCATTTTGGTCACATTTCATAAGGGTCAAAGTGACCTTGACCTTGATGATATGTGACCAAATGTGTCTCATGTTGAAAGTATAACATGTGCCCCACATAATTATTAAGTTTGAAACAGTTATCTTCCATAGTTCAGGGTCAAGGTCACTTCAAAATATGTATACAATCCAACTTTGAAGAGCTCCTGTGACCTTGACCTTGAAGCAAGGTCAACCAAACTGGTAAAAAAAATAGGGCTTACTTTGCCCTATATACCATGTATAGGTGAGGTATCCAATCTCAAAAACTTCAGAGAAAATTGAGAAAATTTGAAAAATGGCTGTTTTTTAGACAACATTTATGGCCCCTGCGACCTTGACCTTGAAGCAAGGTCAAGTCACTGTGTATGTTTTTGGAGGCTTTATCATCATGCACCATCATGCCAAATTGGGTGTTGATAGACTTAATAGTCTCTGAGAAAAATCCAACGTTAAAGTTTTAAACGGACGCCCGGACGGACGAAACGGGTGAGTACATACTCACTTTTGCTTTGCATGTGAGTCAAAAATCAAATCTAAAAGCTTTTCAAGAAAGCTAAAGCTACATGCTTACAACAAATGTACTGAAAAGCATGTAAAGAACATCTTAGACACAAGGCAGAATCAGCTGACAGTCCAGGTTCTCTTCATACTTCTAATGCAGTTGCTGACTGGCTGCATGATGCATGAGCTACAATGATCCATCCCCTGAAGTGGGGTCTCAGAAGTAGCTGCAGCGGCATAGTGTGCAATGCTTTCCTCCCTAAAATTATCACTGAAGAGGTTGCAGATTGGCATGAATGATAATACCTCACTCCCTAAAGTGATCATTGAAAAGGTTTTAAAATGGCATGAATGATAATACCTCACTCCCTAAAGAGATCATTGAAAAGGTTTTAAAATGGCATGAATGACAAAACCTCACTCCCTAAAGTGATCATAGAAAAGGTTTTAAAATGGCATGAATGATAATACCTCACTCCCTAAAGAGATCATTGAAAAGGTTTTAAAATGGCATGAATGATAATACCTCACTCCCTAAAGTGATCATAGAAGAGGTTTTAAAATGGCATGAATGACAAAACCTCACTCCCTATATTAATCAAAGAAAAGGTTTTTAAAATGGTATGGACAAAAATGTCTCATTCCCTTCAGTAATCATAGAAGAGGTTGCAAAATAATGACAGAAGAAGTTGCAAGGTAACTACAGAAGTGGCTGCAGGGTGCATGAAATAAATGCCTCACCTCTTGATGTAGTCACAGAAGTGGTGGCAGGGCGGCATGAGGCTCTCCAGGAGCACAGACGTCTCCGGGCCAGACGCTGCCACAGTCTGGCACAGCACACGCCAGTACAGCGCCGCCTCGCAGCTCAGCTTGTCCTCAGGTATCAGCAGGCTGCAGACAGCAAACAAAGGCATGCAATCGTCTCTTACAATGGAAATTGGAATGATCAAATTATTGGAAGTGAAACATTTCAAATGTGAAACAAAAATGATGAAAACAAAATATCACATTTTCTGTGGATTGTTGAGTAAAATTGTAATGGAATGCTAACATCTTTGAAATAAAAATTCTTAAATCTGAACAAGAGCATCGATGGCTGGCATGGAGGGATAGCTGACCCCTTTTAGCTCATTTGTACTTCAGCTTCAGGTTTACAGGTAGCTGAAGTAGTTCACAATGGGAAAACTTGTCACCACCCACCGAGGTTTCACCCCCTTTTGCAGCAGAACAGCCACTAATAGCCAAGATGTGTCCTTTTCATAGCTCTCTAATGATCTGTAATGCTTCTTAATTAAAATTTTAATCCATTAACTTCCATTCATGGGAAGTGAAAAGGTTAAACACGTACTGTAAAACAATAACTTTTCCCAAGTTAACAGTCCATCGCAAATTTTGATCAGATGTAAGTCAAATCTGTCACAAAGAAACTGTCCATTGACACAAAACAAGGTATCCTTGTTCACGAAGAAAACATTTTCTGTTCAGATGCTGTCACATGATATGCAACAGCATGGTACTTCTTTGGACACCATCATGTATATGAAATTATGATGCACAACTGTCACGAGGCTACACAGACATTGGCAGGCTGTTGCAAGAGAGAAGACTCACCTCTCATCCAGCATGGAGAAGTTGGTCACAGAATCCACCAGGGGAGTGTGCTTGAGAAGCGTTTTGAGCACTGTCAGGCACGTCTCCAGGGACGTCTCCACATCCAGGCTGTGCAGCAGTGACAGCACATCACCCTGGTGTCCACGCAGCCAGGCAGGCAGCAACAGGCCGGCACACGCCTTTCGTACTCCCTCTGCGCAGCAAGGAGACGCCAAATAGACACTGCTCAATGGCTAATTAGCCTACCCAGTCAATGACTGCATAGGACCATTTTATGATCTCATAGATTGATAAACATTTGGAAGTATAATTGTGTAGACCTTAATTGTGGGCTATAGTTAGGTGATCAATGTACTCATTTGGAGGCTATTTGGCTTCTAGTGCAAGGAACAGGACCAGTGTGAAATGATGGGTGAATCCTAGAGATGCATCTTTGGGTATGGCATTAACCTTGCATTGCCTTTATTCACTGGAGTTAAATTAGTTAATCCTTTCCTGTTCAGGGGGCCTAACTTGGCCAACCCTTTATCTGTTTGAGTCAGCTAAACTCGGGTTTGGGAGGGTGCGTCCATTTCACATTTCCCATCAAACTAGGGTCCCAGCATGTGAATGGTCAGTGTGGGTCCACTGGAATTTCCGTTTGAGATAATCTTACCATTTTCTGATGCTATCTCCCCCCCCCTCCCCGAGAGTTGGAAGGAATGCATTTGTCTCTGGACAGCTGTACTCGCAACACACATCTCTGCATTCTAGAAGCCTATTCAAGTTCGAACATGAAAGGGTTAAAGTATGTGTGACAACCAAGGCCTTGAGCCAATGTCAAAATGGGATGCTCTTTGGATCTGTGCTGACCCATGATTTATGAGTGTACTGCATGCATGCTTGCTGACATTCTGTAGAAACACACTGAATGGTTGGCAAATGACTAGGACTGAAGCATTAATGTTTCCAAGGTTATCTGTTGCTTCACAAAACAAAGAAAGCCACTACGATACACACCTGCACGGTCTTTGAGGCCAGACTCCAACAGAAAGACCCGCTGAGCGATGGAAAGGGCCCGCACATGCACTTTCTCTGCCAGCACCTTGTAAGCACTTTGGCGCACCATGGTGTTCACATCCAGCGTACGCTCAATCATGCTGGCTAATGTGCGTGTGGATGGAGCAATGCACAGCAGCACAGCACGACGCACATCGGAGTTGGGGTCGTTGGCCATCAGGTGCTTGAAGGCTGCAATAAGACCCAACAATTTTTCCATTACACATCTTGACAGGTTATCGATTACAAGAAAACATTTGTATTTGGTTGAACTGTTCTTCGTCAACACTTTGGCCTTGTACTGGGTAGTGCATTAGACTTAGAGCTGCAGAATCCATAAAATCAAATTTTACATTTAATAACCAAGACAATAAGTGGCATAGGCTGAACAAATCTATGAAGACCTCCACAACGGACCTGAAATTTATCCATGTTTTCGTCATGGGGTTGTGATTCTCTCAGCAAGAACAGAGTACTTCATAGCCTGACCTATGGTAGTAATCACATGAGGTCCTCACCCTACAAAACCAACATATCACACATGATGGAAGGGAAGGGAAGGGAAGTTCCTGTAAACACTTTTCATTTTTGCTCTGGCACGTTGTAGATGTTGAACCAAAGCTAAAGAAGCCACACAGGGGTGGGTGCATCACAGATGTTCACCAAAGGCTTGTTCAGGAGTTTGAAGCACTGCATGAGCACTTCATGTTGGCAAATGAGCGCTCTTTGCTTCTCGTGAACGCCTACAAATTTAGTGAAGCGCTGCACTTGTTAAAGGGAAGTAAATCTTCTGCGCCGCATGTTGTGTTGCTAGTCGCTAAGGAAAGTGTTTTCTTTGCCTCAGACATCGTTTATGCACGTTTAAATGTATTCTGCATGAATGAAGTCCACAACTGTGTCATCCTTACCTGCCATTACTCGCGCATACAGAGCACTTGGGGCAAATAAAGTCAGCTCCAGTCATAAAATGGTGTTTCTGAGGGTTATTTTACTCATCGACTGCCAGTAAGGGATTGAAGATGCCATTTAAAAAATCTTGTGAATCACCTCGGATGCGTGCTTTTCTGTGATGCACCGCGCTGAGTGAATCACGCCCCAAAATTGCTGTTCAGGAGTGAACCACGTGCAGCGCTTCACAGTGCTGCGCCACCTGAACAAGCCTTATGTATAACCATTTACCCATGGACAGATTTATAACAGTGTTGCAGCAAGTATGGCATTATCAAGATATTTAAATAAACGCAGATTTTTCACACCCCAGGGATAGAACCACGGCACTGCGCCTCACATATTGTCAAACGTCAAAGTTGCTTGCCTATCTCCGCCTCTCTAAAGACACGGTTTCAACAAGCCAGTGGAGGCTGAGGGGCTGACCATGTACTCATGCAAGAGGGGAGAGCACTGGGGGGTGGGCTGCCAGAAACTGGTATATATTTTAGATATGATGGAAGGGAAGGGAAATTCTAGTAAATAGGTTTTTTTTTGGCTTTGGTATGTCGTAGATGTTGAACCAAAGTTAACGCAGTCACACAGAGGGGTATGTGCATTGTAGATTCTCACCAAGTATAATCATTCATGCACCGACAGATTTACAATGTTCTTTCCTCTGATGACAGAAATGTTCCTTCACCCCCTAAACCCCATTTCCCCCAATCTCAGACCTTTCGATGACAGAAGAGATTCCCTAATTTCAAGGCCAATGCAAGCCCATGACCTTCATCTAATGACCAGGTACTTCCCATCCCTCTGAGACCAAAGCAAGCCATGTTCTGACCTTTGATGACGGGGCAGTTGGCATCAGTTGGGTTCTGGAGGCGAGCGGAGGCCTGCACAGCGTGGAGTCGCACCAGGGGCACTTTGTCGTAGCAGCGCTGCAGCGTGCACTCCCGTATGGCATCAAACTGCTGCTCTTCCAGGGCTATGTCCTGCACTGCCAGCAGCTTGGTGATTAGCTGACAGACTCGGAAGCGGATGGCCTTGTCCCTGGCCGAGTGGATCTGCATGGAGGCAGAGCCGTTTGCGGCTTCTGTGACTTCTTGTTCAATGATGATGGCAACGGTGGTTTTGGTGGTTGTGGAGATTGGGGAGATGGGGGATAAGGTTAAAAAAAAGTTGTGTATGTGGTAACATGAAAAACAAGAAGGGCAAAGCCCATACGACTCACATGCTTGACCTTGACCTTTATATGACCTTGACCTTCAGGTGACCTTCAAGGTCAAGGTCAAACCACTAAACCTACCAATGACATCATACACAAAGAAATGCTTTACACATTTTCCTACCAAAATACATGTGACCTTGACCCAAGGTCAAGGTCATCCAAGGTCATGCAACACAAAGCTGTTAATTCAAGACATAGGAAGCACAATGGTGCTTATTGGCACTTTCTACCATGAGATATAGTCAATTTTAGTGGTTCACTACCACATTTTGGTCACATTTCATAAGGGTCAAAGTGACCTTGACCTTGATGATATGTGACCAAATGTGTCTCATGATGAAAGTATAACATGTGCCCCACATAATTATTAAGTTTCAAACAGTTATCTTCCATAGTTCAGGGTCAAGGTCACTTCAAAATATGTATACGATCCAACTTTGAAGAGCTCCTGTGACCTTGACCTTGAAGCAAGGTCAACCAAACTGGTATCAATAGATAGGGCTTGCTTTGACCTATATACCACTTGTAGCTGAGGTCGCCATTCTCAATAACGTGGGAGAAAATTGGGAAAATGTGAAAAATGACTGTTTTTGAGACCACATTTATGGCTCCTGTGACCTTGACCTTGAAGCAAGGTCAAGTCACTATGTATGTTTTTTGAGGCTTTGTCATCATACACCATCATGCCACATTTGGTGTTGATAGACTTAATAGTCTCCGAGAAAAATCCAACGTTTAAGTTTTTTACGGACGCCCGGACGGACGGACGGACGACACGGCGCAGTACATAGACTCACTTTTGCTTCGCATGTGAGTCAAAAAGGGTTGTAGGTCAGCCTGAACTTTTTAAAAACTAAAAATTTTTTTCCCGGAGATGTCAGATTGAAGACAAATCAAGTTTCTCTTTTGATCAAACTGCTATAAAAAAAATGTAAATAGGGGATTTCCCAAGTGCTGCTCATTGGGCAGGGAAGATGGGATGGCGTCCAGTTTGCTTACCATACATTTACATATTTTTTCTTCATGATCGAAAAAAAAGTTTTGGGTTGGCATGAAAAAATAAGGTTGGTCAGGTAACTACAACCACAACCTTTTTTTTGCCTAATGAAGGTTGCCATGAAGATGGTGATACTGATAGTGGTGGCTAATGTGGTGGTGTGGTGTGGTGTAGTGTGGTTGTGGTGGCAGTAGTTGTGGTGGTGTCGGTGGCATTGGTGGTGGTGATGATGTTTATGATGATGTGGTGGTGATGATGTTTATAATGATGTGGTGGTGTGGTGTGGTGTAGTGTGGTTGTGGTGGCAGTAGTTGTGGTGGTGTCGGTGGCATTGGTGGTGGTGATGATGTTTATGATGATGTGGTGGTGATGGCAATGGTCATGATGGTGATGACAATATCAATGGATGGATGGAGTTTTACACCTATGAAAGGCCATTAAAGAACACAAATTAACAAAATTAAACACATTTTTGATGAAGCACAAAACCAAAAACATGTGCACATAGAGGACAATGTTCAGTCACTGAATGTTCATACAGTATCTCTCAGCTTAAGCACTCATTGCACACATGCAAACACTCTTTCACTGTGCGCGCTGCTATGGGGGACTCCTTGGCTTTGTGTATTTGTGATTTCTGCTTTGAATGCCAGTTGTTACATGTAACATTTCACAGCGCTCAAAACACAACCAAACTTACTGTTACTTTAACCTCCTGGTATAATGTCAAACACACACACACACACACACACACACACACACACACACACACACACAAGATATTGTGATAAGATACGAAAAAAATTCACAGGCAGCTATTTTGGAGTCCGGAAATGCAACTTTCATGGCTTCGGTTAGTTTGTCAGCTGTAGAGATCAGCAGATTCGCATCAGCAATGATGTGACAGATCATGGCCTCCGCCTTGGTGACAGATCTTTCAAAAGTCTTTTTTGCCTGGTCCTCTGTCTCCTTTGGCACCTTTCTTCACAAAGAAATCCATTTTCTTTTGTTTCGGCTTGCATTTTACTTGACTCACTTGGTCCGCTTCCTTGTGGGACACACTATTCACATGACGGGTACAATCAAACTTCCCACAGTGGCTGACGGAAAAATGGGAGTCACAGACAGTGCAATGAGCTAACTGCTTTCCTTTCTGCGAAGTGACAAGGCATGGGTATTCCTCATGATTTTTGGCAGAAAGACTTGGCTCGGCACTTTGCTCGTCTTCTTCCTTTTGGTTGGTGGCATTTTAGTCATTTTCTTCACAGTTCTCATCTTTAGTTTTGTGTGCTCTCCGTTCAGCCATTGTTTCGAAAAGCGCACGTGGGTTGGCAGTAGGCCTAACGCGTTCAGTTGTGCCCAGTATTCGCTTGGAGAAGCCGATTCGGCACTAACAAGCTACAACGCAACGCCCGCGGGCGCTATATGCGCTGCACGCAGCAAACGACTTCCGGCCGAAAACATGGATTATAGGAAAATAAATCGGTCAAGCGAGATGATGAAAATGGCGGATTGTGATATGCGTAGCCGAAACAATACCGTTTGCATATAGAAAACAATAGACTTCCGTAGTTGCGTAGTATATTATCCTTTAGAGCGCCGCCAATTTTCGTCATTGCTTTACCCCAGAGCCACAAATTTTATTATGTGTGGTCAAATTTGACACCATGTTTACTTTAAAAAATCATCATTTATTACCTATTCAAGCTTTGAAGTAGATTTTTGGAGGGTAAGAAGAAAAATGGATGGCCTACATGGCGCAATTAATGAAAATGCCATAGAATGTTTTTTTCAGCTGCTAAAAAATCATGGAACACAGACAACAAAAAAACAAACAAATTCACTGTGTTTTCCTACACTGCTCTATGATCTATCTATTCAAGAATACAACAGCTTTTTATGAAAATGCAAAAGTGCATAGATAGAGTCTCCAAGTAATGGAGATACATCTGAAAATGTTTTAGGGTAAAACTAAAACAAAACAAAAAAATCCTACAATTACTTAATCTAGGGAAGTCAGCCAAGTCATTTTCATCTGAATCAAGCTTCCGCTCCTCTCAGTCTCGATCTACACTACAGACCACAACTGACAACACATCGGTCGTAGCACTGTGAATCACTGTGTTTTCCTACACTGCTCTATTTATTCAAGAATACAACAGCTTTTGATTACTTGGAAATACATCTGAAAATGTTTTAGGGTAAAACAAAACAAACAAGAAGGGCAAAGCCCATACGACTCACATGCTTGACCTTGACCTTTATATGACCTCGACCTTTATATGACCTTGACCTTCAGGTGACCTTCAAGGTCAAGGTCAAACAACTAAACCTACCAATGACATACACTAAGAAATGCTTTACACATATTTCCTACCAAAATACATGTGACCTTGACCCAAGGTCAAGGTCATCCAAGGTCATGCAACACAAAGCTGTTAATTCAAGACATAGGAAGCACAATGGTGCTTATTGGCACTTTCTACCATAAGATATAGTCACTTTTAGTGGTTCACTACCCCATTTTGGTCACATTTCATAAGGGTCAAAATGACCTTGACCTTGATGATATGTGACCAAATGTGTCTCATGATGAAAGTATAACATGTGCCCCACACAATTATTAAGTTTGAAACAGTTATCTTCCATAGTTCAGGGTCAAGGTCACTTCAAAATATGTATACAATCCAACTTTGAAGAGCTCCTGTGACCTTGACCTTGAAGCAAGGTAAACCAAACTGGTATCAAAAGATAGGGCTTGCTTTGACCTATATACCACTTGTAGCTAAGGTCGCCATTCTCAATAACGTGGGAGAAAATTGGGAAAATGTGAAAAATGACTGTTTTTGAGACCACATTTATGGCTCCTGTGACCTTGACCTTGAAGCAAGGTCAAGTCACCATGTATGTTTTTGGAGGCCTTGTCATTATACACAATCATGCCACATTTGGTGTTGATAGACTTAATAGTCTCCGAGAAAAATCCAACGTTTAAGTTTTTTACGGACGGACGGACGGACGGACGCCCGCCCGCCCGCCCGCCCGCCCGCCCGGACGGACGGACGGACGACACGGCTCAGTACATAGACTCACTTTTGCTTCGCATGTGAGTCAAAAATCCTACAATTACTTAAGCTAGGGAAGTCAGCCGAGTCAATTTTTCATCTGAATCAAGCTTCCGCTTGTCTCCATCTACAGACCACCACACATCGTCAAAGCACGTGCTTGCCTCTCTATCCCTCCATCTCCATCAATGTCAGTAAAGCCTTCGAATTCATATTTTGAGAGTCAGAATCGAAAAATAACTCCACAAGCGCTTCAACTTCTTAGTCAGTCGCCATACTGGCAAAGAAAAAAATCCCGTTCACAAACGACAAAGACGTAACTTCGTGAAAAAATTTGCAGAAAATTCGCCCACGTTCCCTCGATCCCCAAAATGGCGGATCTCATTGCCACGTGATCCCTGCAAAAAGGCTGTGATATTTTTAGAACAGCATGACTCGATGGCTGCGTTAGGCAAGTAAACAAAGCACATCACTATCGCTCGGCGCACTGATGCGCCGGCGGACGTCTGGGGAATGTACGCTGTGGCGCATCAATGCGCTGGCAGCGCTCTAAAGGTTAAGCAAATTCATAGTTTACTACGCTCAATGTGTAGTGTAAACAGGTCTGTAGCAAGTCACGATGACAATATCAAAGATAATGACAATGGTGATAAATGATGAGAATGACCTGACTACATGATGATGATGAGAGATGTACAACCAATGGCTGCAGAGAAAGGGCAGTCAGGCAGCTGAATGGACAGATAGAACATAGAGTCTGGCAGGCAGGCAGACATGCTTGCATGCACACAAAAAGTACCTTCAGGAGGAATGCCATTATCTTGTCAGCCAGGGGATTTAAGGCATTGTCAGCATTGTCCTCCGCTTCCTCCTCAGAGTAGGTCTTGGGCCAGAGGGAGGTGATGAACTTAGCCACAAAATCCATGAATCGCTCCACTGCTGGCTCTCTCTTGAAGACCAGCATGCCATGCTCCAGGCATTGCTGCAGAGACTGCCAGAATACCTCCACCTCCTCCTGCAAGTCAAGCCAGGCCTGCTGTACCATGCTTCATACATCTCACAGTTTGTTTACTGCTGGGCATCGTGTATACTGTAATACTGAGAGAACGAGAGTTTCTAAGATCTTTCAATAAACAACAAAATACTTTTCTCTCTCTGGATTATATATTGCATTGTGAGCACCTCTGATGGGGTGAATTTCAGAGCTTTATTAAAGTTTATAAGTGTACTTATTCATTACATCTACCAATACATGAAGCCAGTGCAGTGATGCTTTTCAGCCATATTAATTTTTATGTGTATGACAATAGTCTTTCACAAAGAACCTTGCATACAATGATTTGCATTCAAATGATTATTTATTAAATCTCATTAAAGTAGGTATACATATTTTCTTAATTTCCAGGGTGGTTGATCAGTATCACAAAGAACATTGCCAAGTTGTTGGGTTCCTTGTCTTCAAATAATATACTTAACAAGAAGGGCAAAGCCCATACGACTCACATGCTTGACCTTGACCTTTATATGACCTTGACCTTCAGGTGACCTTCACGGTCAAGGTCAAACAACTAAACCTACCAATGACATCATACACTAAGAAATGCTTTACACATTTTTCCTACCAAAATGCATGTGACCTTGACCCAAGGTCAAGGTCATCCAAGGTCATGCAACACAAAGCTGTTAATTCAAGACATAGGAAGCACAATGGTGCTTATTGGCACTTTCTACCATGAGATATGGTCACTTTTAGTAGTTCACTACCCCATTTTGGTCACATTTCATAAGGGTCAAAGTGACCTTGACCTTGATGATATGTGACCAAATGTGTCTCATGATGAAAGCATAACATGTGCCCCACATAATTATTAAGTTTCAAACAGTTATCTTCCATAGTTCAGGGTCAAGGTCACTTCAAAATATGTATACAATCCAACTTTGAAGAGCTCCTGTGACCTTGACCTTGAAGCAAGGTCAACCAATCTGGTATCAAAAGATAGGGCTTACTTTGACCTATATACCACTTGTAGCTAATGTCGCCATTCTCAATAACGTGGGAGAAAATTGGGAAAATGTGAAAAATGACTGTTTTTGAGACCACATTTATGGCTCCTGTGACCTTGACCTTGAAGCAAGGTCAAGTCACCATGTATGGTTTTAGAGGCCTTGTCATCATACACCATTATGCCACATTTGGTATTGATAGACTTAATAGTCTCCGAGAAAAATCCAACGTTTAAGTTTTTTACGCCCGGACGGACGACACGGGTGAGTACATAGACTCACTTTTGCTTCGCATGTGAGTCAAAAACCGTCTTTGCTGTTGATAACAAATCCTAATGAGTTCTTTCCATAGTTCTTTCATCAAAGCAATTCTATGAGAATTATACGGCACTCCACAAAACAAGACCTACCGAGTTGTAAAGCTTAGTCATGGCCTTGAGGAGTTTGTTGTGATACTGCACTCCATCCTGGCATTTGACAAAAATTTCCTTCAGTCCTTGGACAGGCATTCTTGAGCAGAGCCAGAGGGATTCAGGGGTGGCCATCTGGATTGGGCAGATAAAATTCCCAACTTCACTTGTCTGCTGGAGCAAGTGGTTTTTGTGTGTGACAAGTCGTGTGGTGGTGTTGGTAGGATAGGAAAGTGCATTGGATTGTGCAGGTCTGTGTGCGAGAGTGCGTGTACGTAATCGTGTGCTACTGGCTGCTAGTGCTACTAGTACTACTACTAGTGGTGTAGTTCTCTAGCACCAGAGTAAGCAAAAAACCCCCACACCAAACCGTAATTTCAACGAAATTGAAAACTAAAAACCTTCAAGATAGTATAAGTCCATCCAGCTGCACATTCTATGTGATCGGATGCTAACTTTTCCGTAGCCTGACACAGCAAATATATGTCAACAGCCAAAGATACAAGTTTACTTTGTCTTTGTCTTTTCACTCACAGCGTCTGACTCTGAGCAGACTGGCGTTTACGTGTGCAAACCACGTTTATTATGTAATAAAATGATTACAGGGTAGAGAGCATCAACACATGCAAAGCGATGTGAACTGCTTCGTTCAACCTTGAACCTGCTGATTGTAAATGCGGGCACTAGTGACTAGTCTGTATTTGTCACGATCGACAGTAATATTCAATCATCAGATATCCATATATTTGTTCTGTAAGTGGAGGTACTGGTGAAGTGCGATTGTCATGACATACTCACGAAATACAAAGATACACCTTGTTTATGTCCGAGCAGACGAGTGAGATACCGCAGACAGCCGTTGCGTTTTGAAAGTTCCGCCGCTTGATCACGTGACTGACAACATCAGGGGAAGCAACTCTCGAATCAATAACATAGTTCATAGTGATCGCCTTCCGAGAAAAGTTTGTTCGATGGAATTGCAAGAAAACGAAAGTGCGTCTGAAGTGACACAATTTTGAAACGAGCACTTCGTCTCCATCCTTGTGTTTTATAATGCTTCCCAGAGTAATAGATGGAATGGCTGCTGCAATACCGGTAGGAAACGTGTGCCTGAAGCACAAGGAAATCTTCGCGTACTATTGCCACAACTGTCAATGCAAATTTTGTGGTGATTGTATTATTCTCGACCGACACACCCCTTTTCACCACCTTGAACGCATCGATGTGATGGTGCAGAAAGAGAAGGTAATGAATGTTTGTGTACTTTCGGTAATGTTTATGGTGCGAGGTTCGTTAGTGGAAGCCGTTTGTTGATATATGTATCAATAATAATAATAATAATAATAATAATAATAATAATAATAATAATAATAATAATAATAATAATAATAATAACAATAATACAGACTATTTGTACGCACATACCTTCCCTAATAGGCAAGCTCATGGCATTTACAATGAAAAAGTCCACACTCATACAAAGCATTCCAACGCTCGCACACTGTACAGTTGAAATAAAAGAAAAATTAAATACAATACAATTAATTAAATAGCAGGCAATAAACTAAACACGAAACATAAAAGAGGCGCCTTGTGAAGCACTTCACTGCTCGTCAGAAAAGACTGACCGGAACAGGTGTGTCTTGAGGGAGGTTTTGAACTGGGACATGGAATCAGAGTGACGGACAGGGAAAGGTAGGCTATTCCACGTTACAGGGCCCATGTAAGAAAAAGCTCGCTGTCCCTGGGTTTTCTTTTTGCGACGGGGGACATTTAACGTTTTGGTATTTGGTTTTGGTTACATATGACATGGGAAGTAATGAGATACGTGCATTGCGGGCAAAGGCTATACTCCGTTAGAGAAATGCACAGACTGCTATTCTTGAGCAATCCTACGAGCGAATTCATTTTGTCGAGCAGTCGGTGCGAAATTCCAGACAGTATCTTTGTTTATTTCATGCTGAAATGATGAAATTGACCTCTGTCAACAGGCATGATCGAGTTAATAAAGCAGGGGTAAAGAAAACCTCAACAACTGAGAGGGTGGCTTTGTTTTCGAGGAGTACTTATTACACTTTGATACGGTACTTGTCATGTATGATTTGGTGCATTACAGTTGTGTTCCTGTGAAAATACTTTTTAAGGGGTTTGGATCCATTCATGCAGGAATTTAGTTGTTATTTATATCATTATAGGCCTAGCAGTACATGTGGATATACATGTATATTTTATTATTATAGTTATGATGATGATGATGATGATGATGATGATGATGATGATGATGATGATGATGATGCTGATGATGATGAAATAAACTTTGCATACCATCAATAAAAGATCCCAAATAGTTTCCCTCCAGAAGGCTTAATCATTTGCCACTGAAGGATTATTTTCTAATAGAGCCTTTTACAGTATACTATGGGCACTGAGCTCCCCTTAAATATATGTATGGATAGCTCAGCTGCAGGAGAAGGGTGAAAGGCAGAAACTGCAGACAGCAGCCTTGACTTCCAAACCCTTGGTGTTCATGAGTTTCAAGTGTGGGTGAGACTTCCACTCAAAGGTGGGGCTCTTCAGCCACATCCATTGTGCTCACCATTCTGGCTCCACTGTTGTGCACTGAGCAGCCAGTGTTGCTTGAAACCGATGCTGGAGAGAGAGAGATAGGGAGGGAGGGAGGGAGGGAGGGAGGGAGGGAGGGAGGGAGGGAGGGAGGGAGGGAGGGAGGGAGGGAGGGAGCTGAACTGAATTGAACTGATTTATTGTCAGATCAACAGCCCACACAAATAAATGAACTAACATGGTTCGGGTAGTTTTGACGGCATTCACTGATTCAGAGATATATACATAATTTCCCAATGCTCAAGGACAATACACTTGCCAGGTGTCATGTTTTGAACGGGACTAGTATGTTTGATACAAATAGTAAGCAGGCTCATATCAAAGTCTCATTGCATCAATTAGCTAATTTCAGTTCCCATAGTTGGAATGTATAATAAGTGTACATTATGACATTTCTTGTCTTGGTGATAGTTTGACTTTTGAGCAAGATGTTGCAGTATCTCATCACTTTGGCTTGGACTGAAATATTTGTTTCTGTAATGCATTATATTTCTTACAATGGAACAGAAAGTCTCTTCACTCTCAAAAGAACTACAAAATGGACAAGTTTGATTTCTTCTTACAACTTGTTCATATTATTGGTTGCTTCCTAATAGGGAGCTAGGCAGACGTCCTTTGCCCGTGAATACCACTGAGAGTGATCAGATATTTGCTTTAAAAGCTCTGCGAAATGCCATGCCACAGATTACCTTGTCAAGCAAACAAAATGCTTCAAAATTCTGATATCCCTAATTTTAGGAACTGGACATGTCTAAGAGAGAGAGAGAGAGAGAGAGAGAGAGAGAGAGAGAGAGAGAGAGAGAGAGAGAGAGACATGACATTGTTTTAGTTGGCAGATTTAAACTGTTCTGTACCACTGCATAAACTTGGTGACTTTAAATAACAACAACAACAAACAACAGTGAAAACAACACACAGGTCTGCGGAAATTTGTCCAGTGCATTGAAATGTAATAAAAGTGTATTGTAATTATCATTATTTTATTTTTTACAGGAAAAATTGAAAGAAAAATTGGAAGAAACTGCAAAGCTTGTGGAAAATTTTACTTTCAACCAGACATCAGGGGAACAGAAATCTCTTGAAATAGAGGTGAGACATTGATTGACTCTTGATGGAAATCATGACAAACATTGAAACAATAGTGTGTTGGATTTTTGTTTGTTGTGAAGTTAGATATATATTCGACTGCCACTCTGTAAAAAAAGTGTAATGGACTAGTTGCAGTATAATATACACACATGATCCTTTTCCCTGCAGCCACAAGTCAGTTTTATGTTGCTCGTTGTTTGAAAGTAGCCCATTTAAATAAGCTTGACTCTAATAAATGTTCAAGTGTCATTTTTCTTTCACACTCACAGCACATAAAAAAAAGTTTAATTGCTATTAGCCAGATGGATTAAGTCTTGCAATCAGTGCAAGTTGAGGTGTCATTATTTGTTGTCTTTGTGATCCTGAAAATGTTACTTGGATTTATGTTGGGAGAATTGTGTGATGTGTTGGAATGGTTTTGCAAGTAATTGTTTGTCCAATTCTAGATTCTCATAGAGTTCAAAAGTGATAGGATGGGGGCAGTGTAGTTATAAGATCATGCAATGTGACTGGGATATGAAAGAATCATGTTTATTTATGTCTATTTATTTGTTTGTTTGTTTGTTTAAAGATATTAAAAAACTTTGTCTATCAGTATGATCATAAGAGGTTATTTGAAACCTAAAAACTGGAAGTGACCAGTTGGCTTTCAGATATTCTTAATCCAGCTGAGTCCTGTTGAATGATGACGACAGTGGAGCGTATGCATGCAGACACTAGCGAGCACTCTGAGAGCACAAAACTCCACCAAGGAAGTCAAAACTACTCTTCCATGGCCTGTATCATTCATTCAGGCAGGAGTTTCTGCTAGCCAGGCCTCACCCTATGAAGTTTAGTTCATTTTAGTGGCTGAAACTAGTGAAAGAGATGTCTGAGTGCTGAACAGATAAGACGTCATCAAGTTTGACGTCATGGACTTTGTGATTTGTGATACTATTTCTCTTGTTGGTCATAATTCCAAAACAAAAGAACAGATAACCTCCAATTTTTAAAGGACTGTTCCTTGGGTAAGACCCTGACCTTCCACCAAATGTCATCAAGATTCATTTGGAACATGTTGAGTTATTTTGCTAAGTAATTAACAGATCGAGGATAAAACTTAACCTCCTCGGCGGAGGTAACGACTTCAGAATCTCCGCAGTGTTTGACATTTTGCATTGTACTGTTTGAAGAAAGACTGGCATTGATGTGACACATTATTTTCCTCAGCTGAAATGGCAGAAAATGAAGGACCTCATGCGTCAGGAGTTTGTCTCATTTCATGAGATGCTCATTGACAAAGAGAAGGAACTTCTGCAACATGTGGATGAGGTAGGTCTTGCTCTACTAATCTTTTTGCCGTGACCTCTTGGCATCAGCAGCCATGCTGTTTGTTTTCAGTAAAAATTGTGATCATCCTCATTAGGAATACTATTTTTTCTATCGACTTTAATTAAACTGTTTTTTGATCAGTGAAAAAACACCCAAAAAAGGAAATAAAAAATGAGCAATAAATTGCATGCTGTCCCAATTTGCACTCAGAGAATCCACTATTTATGTAAAAAAGCATTTTAAGTGAATTAAAAAAAAATATTTATGCTCAGCCAGACATACATGTACATGTGTACACACACACACACACACACACACACACACACACACACACACACACACACACACACACACACACACACACACACACACACACACACACACAGACACACATACACACACATGTGCGCAGTCTAGCCTCTTCTATTTAAAAAGAAAAAATTCTGGCCTACCTACCGACTCTTCGTGTGTGTTGCTTCATTACAATTATTATTGTACGACACATGCTTTTAAGACCTAATCATGAAATGGTTGTAACGGAATCTTTAGCAAGGTCATAAGAATTAAAGTTCTTTTGACTTAGCATCTTGGTCATTCATTAGCAGAGAAAAAACAGAATTCATTATCTCCAGTCAGCATTGGTCATAACTGGATGCCAAAGATTGAAATCAACGGCTGAATCAGTGTCATGGCCACATCTGCAGTGAAACTTCTCCCAGGACTTACAGTTACAGCTTGTAAATCAGCTCCATATTGTTTGGGTTTTGACTGTTCTGTTCCTTGTCCATGCCGGTTGTGGTCACCAGTTATTCAATGAAGGATCAAGAGCTTGTAGATAAAAGGACCCTGAATCAAATACACAGAAAGAGTTGCTCTCCATGTTTCCTACTGAGAGCATTCAACCAAAGCTGGTGTTAGAACCGATTACCGGACAATCGCCACCTGGACAATCGCTACCCAGACAATTGCCACCGGACAATTGCCACCCAGACAATCGCCACCCGGACAATCGCTACCCGGACAATCGCTACCCGGTCAATCGCCACCGAAGACATTTGCCACCCGGACAATAGCCACCCGGACAATCGCTACCCGGTCAATCGCCACCGAAGACATTTGCCACCCGGACAATAGCCACCAAAACAAATTGCCACCCGGACAATAGCCACCGAGCAACCTAATCGTGATCAGTGAAATTGCAAATGCCATGCAAGTAATGAATGTTAAATCACTTCTGGGGGGAAAAAAGCGTCAAGGTGCTCAAGATTCAACATGCTGAGTGTGACTGAGAACTTTGGAAACTAGTTGTCAGTGTGAACACAAAACGAATACAATTTGAGCTGTAGAAAACTAGAATGAGCTGTTTTTATAAGTTTTTATGCGATTCACCTGCTTTATCCATTGAATTAGATGTCTCAGTTGACACTGACACTATGGATGAGATTGCGACTTCGCATGGAAAGTGCATGTTCAAGGAGAATGGTTTCTTATACTATTTTCACAAGAATTTAAAAGACGACAAGAAACGTTTTTTGTGCCACATGAACAGGCGCACCAAGTGTCCAGCATCAGTTCATGTGAAGGTATGTATTTATCCCTCCAGGTTTACTGAAGGTCCTCACAGCTTTATCTGTCTGTCTGTCTGTCTCTGTCTGTCTGTCTGTCTGTCTGGTCTGTCTGTCTGTCTGTCTGTCTGTCAGTCTGTCTGTGTGTCTGTGTGTCTGTCAGTCCCGACTTAACGGCTGATATGTCAAAAACAACTGGTCGGATTTCCTTGAAATTTTGCACACTTACTGGAAGTTAGGTCCGATTGAATGTATCAAATTTTCAGAATCGAGGTTTGAAAAGAAAGTGACTTATGTAGGTCGTAAATTTCGCCTTTTCCTTCACAGAAAAGAATGTTATAATTGCTTTACAAACACTTAGCCATGTCAGTTCCCGAATGGCTCATCTGGTAGAGCGTTGCATGGACCAATGTATTGTTAGGTCATGCGTGAACGGGTTCGAATCCGCGCTGATATTTTCCCCCCCTCTTTTTTCGAGAGGTTGCGGGTTCGAACCCGACCTGTTTTTTGTGTTTCTTGTGTGTGTGTTTTTCCCCCCTCTTTTCTCGAGAGGTTGCGGTTTCGAACCCGATTTTTTATATATATGCCAAAACCTGGAGGTTCAGAGCCAGCGGTTTTTATTCATATTAATGTTAGTGTTAATGCCACAGCTTGTCTCATCGTTAGGTCACACAAAATACAGCATGTCCACGCCTTAAAACCTTTTGCCTTAAGTCTATTTCTCATTTATCTTACAGGATGGCATTGTGGTGAAACACGTTGGGAGTCACTCATGTGCTGCTGTTGGAAACACAGACCAGTACGAGGCAAGATCTGCAAGGTCAAGAATGGCCGCAGCAGCAGCCACATCCCTCGCAGCGACCCAGCGAATCCTGACGCAAGGTGTCAGTGGAGTGTCTGAGGCAGGGATGAGCCAACTTCCGGCAGTTGAAGCGATGCGGAGGTCAATAAGGAGACAACGCCGACGAGCAGCCCAGCCACTCCCTGCACCGCATAACAGGGAAGATGTAAACCTTCCGGAGCGATATCGCAAAATGGCAAACGGTCAACAATTTCTTCAAGTGGACACTGGAGGAGCAGACCGTCTTCTTATCTTCGCTACAAACGATGGATTGGATCTGTTACAGAACTCAACGCATTGGCTCTGTGATGGAACATTCAAGTCCGCACCAACAATATTTTTTCAACTATATACTTTTCACACAATAGTCCAAGACCAAGTCATGGCATGTTTGTACGCTCTTCTTCCCAACAAGAGAGAGGAAACTTATCACCAACTATTGGAGAGGATTTCGGAGCTGCGGCCGAATATGAGACCTGGATCTGTGATGATGGATTTCAAATGTGCCATGAAGAATGCAGTGAACGCAGCTTTCGATGGAGTGCAGGTGTCTCACTGTCATTTCCACTTGTGCCAGAATGTTTTGAGGCATGTTCAGGGGAAAGGATTGCAGCAGGCTTATGTGAATGACGACACGTTGTCTCTACATGTTCGGATGTTGGTGGCACTCCCTTTCCTGCCTCCAGATGACGTCATTGACGGGTTTGTAGAACTCGCCGATGACTGCTCAGATGAACTTGAGCCAGTGGTAGAGTACTTTGAGTCAACATACATCGGGAAGAGCCATCGAAACGGGCGTCGGAGGCATCCTTTGTTTCCAATTCCGAGCTGGAATGTGCACGACCGAGCTGAGCTCGGCTTACCAAGGACTAACAATCCATCAGAAGGTTCCCACAGCCGTCTTGCTGCAAACCTCGCATGCCAACACCCAGACTTGTTCAAACTGATCGAGGCCCTGGTGCGAGAAGCATCACTTTCTCGACTGAATGTCACACATGCTCTCATCGGACATCAACCTCCACCAAAGCGCAAGAAATACAGTGACAAGGAGAAGCGTATTGAAACACTGCTTGAGAAATACAACACAACCAACAAACTGACCTTCCTGCGAGGCATCGCGCTCAACATTGTGTTCTGAGACTGAGAGTAACTCCTGTGATGTGATGTGTGTGTGTGTGTGTGCGCGTGCACTGATGCTAAACTTTCAATTTTATATTGATAATTTATTCATTTTATTTGACCTATGTATTTGACTTATGAGGACAATAAACTATCTTGTATCTTGTAATTGACTATCTTGTAATTGTAAAAGACTCGGGTGGCTATTGTCCTGATGGCGAAAGACTCAGGTGGCAAATGTCTTCGGTGGCGATTGACCGGGTGGCGAATGTCCGGGTAGCAATTGTCTGGGTGGCAAATGTCTTCGGTGGCAATTGACCGGGTGGCGAATGTCCGGGTAGCAATTGTCTGGGTGGCGATTGTCCGGTGGCGAATGTCCGGGTAGCGATTGTCCGGGTGGCGATTGTCCGGACACCGTTAGAACCCACTCCTTGTCGTGCTGCTGAGTCTCAGCTGCTGATGCTGGCAGGCGGTGATGGATGCAATGTGCAGCCTGGAAATACGCATGGCCGACGATGCCAGTCTGGCAAAGGAGCAAGAGAAGCTGGATCGGAGCTGTACCTCCACCCTGCAGCTCCAGCCTCTTCTCTTCCTGGAGGTGAGACAAAAAAGCAGTTGTCAGGCACACTAGTGGACTGACTAAGCTGTGGACTTTGGAGGAATGTGAGACCAATGGAGAGGCAGGAAGGAAGGATGGATGCTGGATGCATGGATGGATGGATGGATGGATGGATGGATGGATGGATGGATGGATGGATGGATGGATGGATGGATGGATGGATGGATGGATGGATGGGTGGGTGAATGGATGGGTGGGTGGGTGGATGGATGGGTGGATGGATGGATGGGTGGATGGATGGATGAGTAGGTGGGTGGGAGGGTGGATGGAGGATGAGTGGGTGGATGAATGGATGGATGCTTGGATGGATGGGTGGATGGAAGGACATATGGACAAATGGGTGGATGGATGGGTGGATGGATTTAGTAATTATAGGCCAGTCTCCAATCTTTCTTTTCTGTCAAAATTGTTAGAGAAGTTAGCTTTGCAGCAGCTGCTGGAGCACATGTCCCAGTATGACCTTTTGGCCCGTTTTCAATCCGCATAACATGCTCATCATTCCACCGAAACAGCTCTGCTCCGTGTTCTAAACGATCTTCTTGTTGCTTCTGATGATTCCAAAGTTTCTCTTCTTACTCTGTTGGACTTGAGTGCCGCGTTCGACACAATAGACCATGGAATTCTTCTCACCCGTCTTAGAAATGTTTTTGGCATTGAGAACTTAGCACTCTCTTTCCTGCATTCATATCTCTCAGAATGTAGACAGACTGTTTCGATCTCGGGTTTTGCCTCTGATCCTACACCTCTCAAGTACGGAGTCCCTCAGGGCTCTGTTCTGGGTCCTCTGCTGTTTCTACTGTACACCCAACCACTCTCCAATGTAATTGATAGTCATTCAGTCTCTCACAGTGAATTTGCTGATGATACCCAGCTCTACAACTCCTCCCATCCCTGCCAAATCCACTCTCTTCTTTCTACCAGCAAACACTGTATCTCTGACGTGAAGCGGTGGATGACCCTGAACAAGCTCCAACTCAATGACTCAAAAACTGAAGCACTCCTGGTGGGCAGTGGAGGTGAATCGGATCAGGCCCTCAAACTAACCATTGGTCACAGTGACATCGTCTTCTCTCAGTCTGTTAGAAATTTAGGCGTCATGTTTGATGATGACCTGTCAATGAGAGCTCATGTCAACAAAGTCTGTCAGTTAGCATATTATGAGTTAAGGAAAATTAGTACCATTCGTCATTATCTTTCTCAGCAGGCCACGAAAACGCTCATCACATCACTTGTTCTGTCTGGTCTCGACTATGTAAACTCTCTTCTCGCTGGCATCCCTGACACTCTGCTTAACAAACTCCAGAAAGTTCAGGATTGTGCTGCTAGGCTAGTTTTCAATGTCCCAAGCATACCCATGTCTCTCCACTCCTACATACACTTCACTGGCTCCACATCTCTCAGAGAATAGATTATAAACTTGCTACTTTGTGCTTCAAGGCCATCAACAACACCGTACCACACGCTCTTACATAAATTCTTACAGTCTACATGCCCTCCAGATCTCTACGCTCAGCTGCTGACTCTAGAATACTTAAGGTCCCCCGCCGTAACAAGAAAACTCAAGGACAGCATGCCTTCTCCTATATTGGACCTGTAACCTGGAATAGTCTCCCTCTCTCAGTCCGTCATTCTGACACTCTGCCCCAGTTCAAAAGTGCTCTAAAGACCCACCTCATCCGATCCGCCTTTCCCGCTGAGCTGCTTTGCCTTACTTGACCTTGCCTGCAAGTGCTGTGTATATTGTATAGTTTGTTCTATTGGATTTTAGTTTTTGTTTTTTGTTTATGTGTGTAGTGTGTGAGTTTTTGTAGGAATGTGGTGTTGAGCGGTTGTATGAGTGTTGATTCTTTGGATTGTAAACGCCATGAGCTTGCCTGTAAAGGGAAGGTATGTGCGTAAATAAACTATATTATTATTATTATTATGGATGGATGGATGGATGGATGGGTGGGTGGGTTGATGGATGGACGAGTAGGTGGGTGGGAGGGTGGATGGAGGATGAGTGGGTGGATGAATGGATGGATGCTTGGATGGATGGGTGGATGGAAGGACATATGGACAAATGGGTGGATGGATGGATGGATGGATGGATGGATGGATGGATGGATGGATGGATGGATGGATGGATGGGTGGGTGGATGGATGGACGAGTAGATGGGTGGAAGGGTGGATGGAGGATGAGTGGGTAGATGAATGGATGGATGCTTGGATGGATGGGTGGATGGAAGGACAGATGGACAAATGGGTGGATGGATGGATGGGTGGGTGGATGGAAGGACAGATGGACAAATGGGTGGATGGATGGATGGATGGGTGGGTGGATGGATGGATTGATGAATGGATGGATGAAGAGATGGAGGGAAGGAGGGAGGGATGGATAGATGGATGAATGCTTGGATGGATGGATGGTTGAGTAGATGGATGGACAGGTGGGTGAGTGGAGGGAGGGAGGGAGGGATGCTTGGCTGGCTAGCTGGCTGGCTGGCTGGCTGGCTGGATAGATGAGACAATATTCTATAACTGGAATGATTGGGACTGATATCTTGGATTTTTTGTTTTGTTTCAGGTGTCAAAAGAAAAGCTGAAAAGGTAATAGCTCCCTTTAAAAAAATCACATGATATTATGTTATTGTGTCAGATATAAGATATGTATTGTCAGGACATTGTTCGATAAGAATTTTTGACTCACATGCGAAGCAAAAGTGAGTCTATGTACTCACCCGTTTCGTCCGTCCGGGTGTCCGGGCGTCCGGGCGTCCGGGCGTCCGTTTAAAACTTTAACGTTGGATTTTTCTCAGAGACTATTAAGTCTATCAATACCCAATTTGGCATGATGGTGTATGATGACAAGGCCTCAAAAAAAATACATTGTGACTTGACCTTGCTTCAAGGTCAAGGTCGCAGGGGCCATAAATGTTGTCTAAAAACAGCCATTTTTCACATTTTCTCAATTTTTTCTGAAGTTTTTGAGATTGGATACCTCACCTGTACATGGCATATAGCGCAAAGTAAGCCCTATCTTTTGATACCAGTTTGGTTGACCTTACTTCAAGGTCAAGGTCACAGGAGCTCTTCAAAGTTGGATTGTATACATATTTTGAAGTGACCTTGACCCTGAACTATGAAAGATAACTGTTTCAAACTTAGTAATTATGTGGGGCACATGTTATATTTTCATCATGAGACACATTTGGTCACATATCATCAAGGTCAAGGTCACTTTGACCCTTATGAAATGTGACCAAAATGGGGTAGTGAACCACTAAAAGTGACCATATCTCATGGTAGAAAGTGCCAATAAGCACCATTGTGCTTCCTATGTCTTGAATTAGCAGCTTTGTGTTGCATGACCTTGGATGAACTTGACCTTGGGTCAAGGCCACATGTATTTTGGTAGGAAAAATGTGTAAAGCATTTCTTAGTGTATGATGTCATTTCTAGGTGTAGTTGTTTGACCTTGACCTTGAGGGTCACCTGAAGGTCAAGGTCAAGTAAAGGTCAAGATCAAGCATGTGAGTTGTATGGGCTTTGCCCTTCTTGTTGTAATTTGGCTTCATTTTGGAATTGTAGCTAGTGATCTTTTATTTTGTTAGAGGATAATTTGAAAGGATGTTGTTCCAACTGTTTTTTAAATTCATAATTGGTATTGTGCTTTCAAGATTTGTGCTGCCTGAATCCTGATCTCTAGTCTCAAACCATAAGGCATTGACATTTTAATATGATTAGTATGGCAATCACCAGCATTTTCTCCACCAAGGAGGCAATGTTTTACTCTAGGTTCATTTGTTTGTTAATTAGTTAATCGGCAAAATAACCCAAAAATTCAAAACAGATTCTGATTAAATTTGATGCAAGGTTAGGGTTTCACAGGAACCATCCATAACATTTTGGAAGTTATCTGTTATCCCGTTTTGGAATTAAAACCCTAAAGAGAAATTGTATCACTCATCATAAAGTTGATGACACCAGCATATGCATTCTACACTTGGAGACCTCATACAGACTCAACTATACATGTCTTGGAAGAGAAATTGTAGTGTCCCTGGTGGTGGCTTGGACTCTCAGACTGCTCTGTAGTCTTCTTGTAAAGCATTCCTTTCAGGTCAGACATTTTTATCCCCCAAAGAGAGAAAGATTTATGCCAGATCATTTGCTTCAAATATTGATTATGGCCAATGGAATGCTTTGACTCTTCAAGTTGTGGCTGCGGTGCCTGCACCGAAGATGTGCACCCTTGTTTTAGTGTGGAGGACTTCCAGAAGAAGGTGCTGGAGATGAGCAGCAAGGCAAGTGTAGTTCCCGACTTCTTGGACCTTCCCTTCAGCCTGCACAAAGAGAAGGTCCACCTCCATGACAGCATTGCCTTTGACTCTCTGGGTAGGCAGATGAGTGCAATGTGTGAACTAGTGTCTAGAGAAAAAGTGACAAAGAAACATTTGAATGGATAGAAGAAAGAACGACATTGAGATAAAATTAAGTGAGTGTGTGTGTGTGTTTGTGTGTGTGTGTGTGTGTGTGTGTGTGTGTGTGTGTTTTATATGTGTGTGAAAGGTCATTAAACCTCATTCATTCATTAATTCATGATGGGGTGGCTGAATAGTCAATGGAATACATGTACACAAGGAAATAACTGAATAGTGTCCCATCCAACTCTCTGTGTCCCTTGCTGTATTTCCCATGAGGTAGCTGACAGCTAACACCCCGATACTGACTCTCAAGTGTCTCTCCTCTGACTCATTATATACATGCAACAGTCAAGCGATGTCCTTGGGGCTTAGCTGCCAGCTCTGGCAACATGGTCACTAAATTTAGAACCAATGTTTCAAGTAGGACAACTGGAGTGCTAGGCAACTGGGTGGTGAGGGTTGGTATAGTGTGTGTTCATGAAAGTAAGAAAAGTGGAGAGCTAGGCAACTGGGTGGCGAGGGTTGGTATAGTGTGTGTTAATGAAAGTAAGAAAAGTGGAGAGCTAGGCAACTGGGTGGTGAGGGTTGGTATAGTGTGTGTTCATGAAAGTAAGAAAAGTGGAGAGCTAGGCAACTGGGTGGCGAGGGTTGGTATAGTGTGTGTTAATGAAAGTAAGACAACTGGAGAGCTAGGCAACTGGGTGGTGAGGGTTGGTATAGTGTGTGTTCATGAAAGTAAGAAAAGTGGAGAGCTAGGCAACTGGGTGGTGAGGGTTGGTATAGTGTGTGTTCATGAAAGTAAGAAAAGTGGAGAGCTAGGCAACTGGGTGGTGAGGGTTGGTATAGTGTGTGTTCATGAAAGTAAGAAAAGTGGAGTGCTAGGCAACTGGGTGGCGAGGGTTGGTATAGTGTGTGTTAATGAAAGTAAGAAAAGTGGAGAGCTAGGCGACTGGGTGGTGAGGGTTGGTATAGTGTGTGTAAATGAAAGTATGGAAAGTGGAGAGCTAGGCAACTGGGTGGCAAGGGTTGGTATAGTGTGTGTTAATGAAAGTAAGAAAAGTGGAGAGCTAGGCAACTGGGTGGCGAGGGTTGGTATAGTGTGTGTTAATGAAAGTAAGAAAAGTGGAGAGCTAGGCAACTGGGTGGCGAGGGTTGGTATAGTGTGTGTTAATGAAAGTAAGAAAAGTGGAGAGCTAGGCAACTGGGTGGCAAAGGTTGGTATAGTGTGTGTTAATGAAAGTAAGAAAAGTGGAGAGCTAGGCAAAGGTTGGTATAGTGTGTGTTAATGAAAGTAAGAAAAGTGGAGAGCTAGGCAACTGGGTGGCGAGGGTTGGTATAGTGTGTGTTAATGAAAGTAAGAAAAGTGGAGAGCTAGGCAACTGGGTGGCGAGGGTTGGTATAGTGTGTGTTAATGAAAGTAAGAAAAGTGGAGAGCTAGGCAACTGGGTGGCAAAGGTTGGTATAGTGTGTGTTAATGAAAGTAAGAAAAGTGGAGAGCTAGGCAAAGGTTGGTATAGTGTGTGTTAATGAAAGTAAGAAAAGTGGAGAGCTAGGCAACTGGGTGGCGAGGGTTGGTATAGTGTGTGTTAATGAAAGTAAGAAAAGTGGAGAGCTAGGCAACTGGGTGGCGAGGGTTGGTATAGTGTGTGTTAATGAAAGTAAGACAACTGGAGAGCTAGGCAACTGGGTGGCGAGGGTTGGTATAGTGTGTGTTAATGAAAGTAAGAAAAGTGGAGAGCTAGGCAACTGGGTGGCGAGGGTTGGTATAGTGTGTGTTAATGAAAGTAAGACAACTGGAGAGCTAGGCAACTGGGTGGCGAGGGTTGGTATAGTGTGTGTTAATGAAAGTAAGAAAAGTGGAGAGCTAGGCAACTGGGTGGTGAGGGTTGGTATAGTGTATGTTAATGAAAGTAAGACAACTGGAGAGCTAGGCAACTGGGTGGCAAAGGTTGGAATAGTGTGTGTTAATGAAAGTAAGAAAAGTGGAGAGCTAGGCAACTGGGTGGCGAGGGTTGGTATAGTGTGTGTTAATGAAAGTAAGACAACTGGAGAGCTAGGCAACTGGGTGGCGAGGGTTGGTATAGTGTGTGTTAATGAAAGTAAGAAAAGTGGAGAGCTAGGCAACTGGGTGGCAAAGGTTGGTATAGTGTGTGTTAATGAAAGTAAGAAAAGTGGAGAGCTAGGCAAAGGTTGGTATAGTGTGTGTTAATGAAAGTAAGACAACTGGAGAGCTAGGCAACTGGGTGGCGAGGGTTGGTATAGTGTGTGTTAATGAAAGTAAGAAAAGTGGAGAGCTAGGCAACTGGGTGGCAAAGGTTGGTATAGTGTGTGTTAATGAAAGTAAGGAAAGTGGAGAGCTAGGCAACTGGGTGGCGAGAGTTGGTATAGTGTGTGTTAATGAAAGTAAGGAAAGTGGAGAGCTAGGCAACTGGGTGGCGAGAGTTGGTATAGTGTGTGTTAATGAAAGTAAGAAAAGTGGAGAGCTAGGCAACTGGGTGGCGAGAGTTGGTATAGTGTGTGTTAATGAAAGTAAGACAACTGGAGAGCTAGACAACTGGGTGGCGAGAGTTGGTATAGTGTGTGTTAATGAAAGTAAGACAACTGGAGAGCTAGACAACTGGGTGGCGAGAGTTGGTATAGTGTGTGTTAATGAAAGTAAGACAACTGGAGAGCTAGGCAACTGGGTGGCCCTTACTCTAACCAGCTGTAATGATTTTTGGGATCAGAAGCCTTACATGGCCTACTAAGGCTGATGGGCTGTACAACTCCATCCATTCATTCATGAATATTTCTTTGCAGCCAAGCCCCGAGTCAAGCCCTGCAGGTCGGAGGTGGAACTGCCAGCAGGGACGCGATCTGTTCCCCTGTCACAGCTGTTCACTCCCCCCTCCCCTCTCCCTCCCTCCACCTCCCTGCACTACAGAATATCCCTGCATGGGCATAAAGGCCAGATGCTGTGGAGAGCCAACAAGACCAAGCCATCCAACGCCATCCAGTTTGGTGTGACTGAGGTTGGGCAGACTTTCATGGTTAAGGTCACACCAGTTTATGTCTGCAGCACAAGCAACATGGGTCGGCCCCACAGCATCATGGGTCACACAGAACGCATCTCCATCTGCTTCACAGGTGTGTGATGTGTGGGTGTGCTCGGGTTTTCTCAGTGGTTCTGATCCACACGGAGCTTTCTTCTTGGGACTGTTGGGATTAGAAGTTCAGTGGCAGTAGCAGTATTTGCAACAGCTGCAGTGTACTAGTAGTAGCAGTGGTGATGGTAGTAATAGCAGTAGCGGTAGTAGTAGTAGTAGTAGTCAAAGAAGGCATTAGGAGGGGTGAAGTTGAAAAGAAATTGATGGCTGGAGGACAAGAGAAGTCGGAAGAGGCAGAGAGAGTTGGGGTGCATTGCTTAGCCTATCTAGTTGGCAAATAATAGGCTGGTGTCAACAGGTGTCAAACATTTGACTGCCTATAAACATGCTTTCATCGTGTTGACACATGTTGACACCGGCCTATTCCTAGCAAGATCTTACAAGGTTCCTAGCATAAGCAACATGTTCCTAGCATAAGCAACATGTCCCAGACTGCATTTTCCTCTCAGCCCTCAGTGCTTGTGGAGGATGAAGCAGAGGCCAGAGTGAGACCCCACAGCCCAGATGCTGTCCTCAAGCCATCTAATCTGACCTACTACGGCACTAGCATTGTGTTTTGGGACCAACTACCACCTACTGCTACCACTATAACTACTACTGCTGCTGCTGCTACTGCTAGTACCACTATTATTGTTACTACTAGTTCAACAACTACCACTGCCAATACTATTACTACTACCTCTACCACCACCACTAATACTGTCTGTAGTGCTACTGCCACTATTACTACTACTACTACTACTACTACTACTACTACTACTACTACTACTACTACTACTACTACAACTGCTAGTAGTGGTAAAAGTAGATGTTGTACTAGTAGTAGTAGTAGTAGTAGTAGTAGTAGTAGTAGTAGTAGTAGTAATAGTGGCAGTAGCACTACAGACAGTATTAGTGGTGGTGGTAGAGGTAGTAGTAATAGTATTGGCAGTGGTAGTTGTTGAACTAGTAGTAACAATAATAGTGGTACTAGCAGTAGCAGCAGCAGCAGTAGTAGTTATAGTGGTAGCAGTAGGTGGTAGTTGGTCCCAAAACACAATGCTAGTGCCGTAGTAGGTGCTAGTAGTGGTAAAAGTAGATGTTGTACTAGTAGTAGTAGTTGTAGTAGTGGTAGTAGTAGTGGTAGTAGTTGTAGTAGTAGTAGTAGTTGTAGTAGTAGTGGTAGTAGTAGTGGTAGTAGTTGTAGTAGTAGTAGAAGAAGAAGGTGTCAGAGTAGTAGAAAGTGTATGAGAAGTAGAAAGCGTATGAGTGGTAGAAAAAGCATTAGTCACAGTGGGAATCACTGCATCAGGTTGCAATACGCTGTAGCTATGGCATCAAGAGCAGCTAAAGGGATAGAAGCACCACCAGGGGCAGCCACCAGCATTCAGCAAGAAGGGTAGATGGGCCCTTGTGGCATTGGCAGAAATGAAGAGGAGGATGCATGAATACTTTTTTTTGTCTCTTGAAAATTTTGAAATAGTCTTTCTGGAAAAGTATGTTGCCCTTTCATTCTTATTTTCTTCAAATTTCTTTGCATCTTGCATAAATTTACTGAAATTTAAAGTTTTGCTTGTGGGATGAGTTTTTCAAGCTACAGTCATCGTATTTTAAAGTGGGATTGCGATGTGGTTACCTCCCTTGTGTCAGATGCCTGTCGCCTTAAAAAAAATTCTGAATGTGTTATTTTAAACATACTCATTTGTCCTCCTTCATCTTGGCCACTTGTGACTGGTCTGCAAATTCAGCTGTGATGAATTGATATGTGAACTGCCTTTTTTTTTTTTGCAGCATGATAAGTTTTACAGGCATATTTGATGCAGTTTTTGAAACCAAGAGTTTAGTTCTCTCTGTTCATCGCACCTTTTGTGTTTTGCTTAGCATGAGAAGAAGAGAGCTACTTAGTGGGCTGGTCATGCACAGTAGGCATCTTAGACATACGATACAATGGGGCTCTGTGGCCGAGTGGTTAGCAAGCAACATGCAGTCGCTTGCAGCTAGCGGGTGTAGCGTTCAAAGCTGCGCAGATTCTAGAGTTGCATCCGTTAGCAAGGTGCTTAACTCACAATGCTTTTCCCTAACCAGGGGCTGAGCTGGAAAAATCATGAAAGCTAAATTTAGCACATTCATCTGCAGCCTGGTTGCATGTTCCTCAGGGAGTTGAAATAGTGTTGGGGTGATAAAAAGAGGGAGCCCGATGAACAGGGGTTAAATGTGTGTGGTTTGAGCATTCATCAATGGGTGGAAAAGTTGCACTATAAATAAGGGCATCTTTACCTTTACATTGGGGAGAGGGAGAAGGATTCTCACCCTTCTACATGTGCAACGGGTTTTTGTTGTTGTTGTTGTTTTAAACAGCAGAGATTATGAAACAATGCCAATTCTGCAGATGCTCACATGAGAAGGGTGAGGATGAAGTAAGATTAGCTGCTACCTGCAAGATCTCCAGTTCTCCCTGTGGTGACTTGTAGAATTTGACTTTGAAAGCCATGTCTTGTGGAGAAGGAATGCCGGGTCTTGCTTGCAGCAGTGGACTGCTGTGGAGGGAACAGAAAGAGTCATTACGTTCTTGTTGTCTTCCAGACCCCTGTGTGGCACAGAGCATGGAGCATCAGCGTCTGCCACTCAGCCAGGTGGGTGTACAGTTACATTCTGGAAAATGTTCTGTCTTTTTTTCACCTCTAAGTCCCTACTGTGGCAGTAGTGTACTGATATGCGCAAGATGCCCTATCTGTTGTCTTTATTAATAGGATACGTGATATGGAACTTCCAGTGGATGGTTTCTGTGTTTAGATAAGTGGATGGGCCTGGAGTGGAAGATCATACATCGCATGAATTCTCCCAAGAGCGGGAGTTTGAGGCAGAGTATTATGTATATGAAACTGAGAAGAGGTGCGTTTTCAGGCCTGTGCGGAAAGAGTCAGGCGAGGCAGAATGACGAAGGCTGACAGGGAGAGAGTTCCAGACGAGGGGAGCAGAAAAAGAAAAAGAGCGTTTGCCAAAAGATTTGGTATTGACTCTTGGAGTGCAGAGAATAGAGGTGTCTGCTGAGGAGCGGAGTGTCCTGGTTGGTGTGTATGTCTGAATCATATCTGTGAGATATGCGGGTCCTGTATGCGTGAATGCACTAAAGGATAGGCATGTAATTTTATGTTTGATGCGTGACTCGACCGGAAGCCAGTGCAGTGCTTGAAGGTGATGGGAAATGTGATCAGACTTGCGGACTCTGAGGATCAGGCATGCAGCGTTGTTCTGCAGTTTCTGTAACCAATTCAGGAGATACTGGGGACAGCCGTACAGCAAGGCATTACAATAGTCCAGTCTGGATAGAATGAACGCAGAGACAAGAGTTTGGGTCGCTTCTTGAGAAAGATAATGCCGTATGGAACTAATGCGACGGAGTTCGTGGTTGACAGCACGAATGATGCTCAGTACCTGCGCATGAATAGTCAGGTGGGGGTCCAGCGTAACGCCAAGGTTTTTGACTGAATCAGAGAAGGGTACAGTAGCATTGCCAATGGTGATGGATCCTGGGGACTGCATGGAGGAAGATATGCATGGAGAAGCAACGACCATAACCTCTGTTTTTTCATCATTCAGTTTGAACTTATTAAGTGCCATCCATGATTTTATGTCAAGGATACATTCTTGCATTGAGTGCATGAGAGTATCCAAGTCCTGAGGATCTGCAGATTTATGTAACTGCGTATCATCTGCATAGGAGTGATGAAGAACCGAGTGCGCAGCCATCACGCCAGCAAGGGGAGTGGTATATAAAACAAACAAAACTGGTCCTAAGACCGAACCCTGGAGCACCTCATAGCGCAGCAGAGCAGGATCAGAGGTGCTGTTGTTGATGGAGACAGTCTGAGTACAGTTAGACAAGTAGGAAGAAAACCAGAGCAAGGCAGAATCACTAACGCCAAACACATGTTCCAAACGACTGAGGAGGAGACCATGATCAATGGTGTCAAAAGCTGCCGATAAGTCGAGTAGCGTCAGAATAGATACCCTTCCTTGGTCTAAAGAAAGTAGGAGGTCGTTTGCAATTTTCACTAAAGCAGTTTCTGTAATATATCCAGACCGATATGCAGATTGCAAAGGACTGAGGAGATGATTGGTTGCAAGGTGTGCAGAGAGCCGGGAGAGAACTATCTTTTCTATCAACTTAGAGACAAACGACAAGTTACTCACAGGACGGAAGTTTTTCAGCTCGTTGTGGTCGAGAGTAGGTTTCTTTAACAGTGGCGTAACAAAAGCAGTCTTGTGGACATCCAGGAAAATTCCAGAAGCAAGGGAGTCATTTACAATTTTTGTCAGGGTGGGGAGCACTACATCTAAAAACTCAAATAGCAGGGGAGTTGGGATCGGGACAAGGTCACATGTTTTAGGGGCTGTGCTAGACAAGATCTTGCAGACTTCTGATTCAGTGACAGGGGTGAAGGATTCTAGTGGGTCGTCACTGAATGGTTTTCCTAGGGGGGGTGAGACAGAGGGTTGAGCATCAAGGTCGTCTCTTAACTTTTCTACCTTGGCCACAAAGTAGTTGGAGAACACGTCAGGGAGCGAGGATGAGGGGTACACTGAGGGAAGAAGTGTGGGACTGGTTCTAGCACACAGATCATTTGTTATGTGATACAGTCTTTACTCGATTTTGCTTGAGCGATCTGAGTAGTGTAAAACATAGACTTAGCTTTGTAAACAATGAAGGTCACGAAATTCTGGCTTTCTTGTACAACTGTTTGTACACAGTCAAACCAGACCGCCTCCATGCTCTTCCCGCATGATGCCGATCTCTCTTGGCCTGGAGAAGCTCATCACCAAGAAGGCCGAACCATGGAGCTAGCCCCCTTGAGGTCACCCTGCGCCTGGAGGCGGGGGCATGCTTATCTAGTACGGCCTTAAGGGCTTATAGTTATAGTAACTTATAGTTAAGTAACAGCTTGATTTTTGTTGTGGTTGTTGTAAACATTCTTATTTATTCATTTATTTGTTCATTCATTCATTCATTTAATTCATTTCATTCATTTCATTCATTCATTCATTTATATATAAATAAATAACTGTTGACCCTTAGTTGACAGGAAAGACATGAGATAGATACAATTCTTATGAGTCAGGTATGACCACCTCTGTGGAGTGAGAACATCAAACACTTGATCTGGAATTGCATGTTGCTTTGAACTTGAGGAGCAGTTTACAACCTTTTTTTATGCATCCAGGGGAAAGCATGGCTAAATTTACTGGAACAGTTTTCAAGAAAGGTTGCCAGGGTGCTTACATGTAACACATACATATTTCCATAGCTTTACACTAAAGTAAAATATCAATCATATGTGACATAAAGTGATAATTCCTCTGGAATTTGTATTAAAAACTAAATAAAACTGAGAGTGAAAAATCTTTGTTTTTTTTCCATTTTAGTGTTGTTGTTGTTGCGTACCTGGCTAAACACTCCCAGGATCACCCACGTGGGTGAGATGATTGCATGTGTGACTGTTTTTGAACACCCAGCCATATAGGCAGCCACACTCCGTCTTCAGTTGATTTCCATTTTAGTCATTTTAGCCACATTTCCCCTCGGATGCTCACTTAAGCACAAAGAAAAGAAACGTTGTGGTTGCAGTAACCGGACCGACCCTTTTTTTCTGCCAACCCTAACCTTCTTAAGGTTGTGCAAAAAAAGAAGAAGAAGGAAAAAAGGAAATGAATGGCAAATAACAAATTGTGCTCTGTCCCATCTTCCCTGCCCTATGTGCTCTGTCCCATCTTCCCTGCCCTATGTGCTCTGTCCCATCTTCTCTGCCCTATGTGTGCTGTCCCACCTTCCCTGCCCTATGTGTGCTGTCCCATCTTCTCTGCCCTATGTGTGCTGTCCCATCTTCCCTGCCCTATGTGCTCTGTCCCATCTTCTCTGCCCTATGCATGCTGTCCCATCTTCCCTGCCCTATGTGTGCTGTCCCACCTTCCCTGCCCTATGTGCTCTGTCCCATCTTCCCTGCCCTATGCATGCTGTCTCATCTTCCTTGCCCTATGTGTGCTGTCCCATCTTCCCTGCCCTATGTGTGCTGTCCCATCTTCCCTGCCCTATGTGTGCTGTCCCATCTTCCCTGCCCTATGTGTGCTGTCCCATCTTCCCTGCCCTATGTGTGCTGTCCCATCTTCCCTGCCCTATGTGTGCTGTCCCATCTTCCCTGCCCTATGTGTGCTGTCCCATCTTCCCTGCCCTATGTGCTCTGTCCCACCTTCTCTGCCCTATGTGTGCTGTCCCATCTTCCCTGCCCTATGTGCTCTGTCCCACCTTCCCTGCCCTATGCATGCTGTCCCACCTTCCCTGCCCTATGTGCTCTGTCCCATCTTCCCTGCCCTATGTGCTCTGTCCCATCTTCCCTTCCCTATGTGCTCTGTCCCATCTTCCCTGCCCTATGTGCTCTGTCCCATCTTCCCTGCCCTATGTGCTCTGTCCCATCTTCCCTGCCCTATGTGCTCTGTCCCATCTTCCCTGCCCTATGTGTGCTGTCCCATCTTCCCTGCCCTATGTGTGCTGTCCCAACTTTCCTGCCCTATGTGTGCTGTCCCATCTTCCCTGCCCTATGTGCTCTGTCCCATCTTCCCTGCCCTATGTGCTCTGTCCCATCTTCTCTGCCCTATGAGCACTCAGGGAATCCACTGTTTAAGTATATTTTTAAAAAACATGTTTTTTAAAGCAATCGTGACATGTTCAATTATGGCCTCTTCTCGTTAAACATTTAAAAAATTTAAACAAAAGTTTAGGCCAATCTACTGACCCTATATTTTTTACCATGTCACCATAACCACAACTGTTTTGCTTTTTGCCTTATTTGATCACATCAGAGAGGAAACTCATCCGCAGAAAGTATTCATGTAAATTTTCTCATTGGTTTTTCTTCTCTACATAGGAGGTAGTAGTGAAATCAGATGGGCAGCTGTAATGGAATGAATGAAGTCCATTAAATATAGTCTGGCATTATGTGATAATGGTGGACAAGAGCTGTATGGAAACAGCATGTGTCACTTTCAGATGTGTTGATGTCACTGTTAACCCTTATCCTGCTCAACCCAGCTTATGTTCTTGTCCATTGCACGAAACCTGCCAGTTGCTGCATTTACTGTGAGTGAGGGGACACAGGTTGTCCATTTCCCTCACAAATTCAGCATGATATGCATTATATAATTTGTATATGAAAAAAAAGAGAAGACATGAATTTGGTCCTTGTTCATTTGTGAGTATTTCTGGTAAACATTTTGCTGTAGTTTTTTTAATAGTTAGAAGGGTGTTTGCCAAAGAAAAGGATGGATGTCTCTTCCTTGAAATTTGTATTCTTTATGAAAAAAAAAATTGGGGGGGGGGGGGGGGGGGGGAGGGAAAGCACCACTGATGGTCCTCCCAACAATCCAAAAAATGACTCCAGCATAAGAGTTGATACAGAATCATATCTTTTTTTGCCAGTGAAAATAGAGGACAGTACATAAAGCTGAAAAGTACATGTTTGGTGCCCTTGGTTTGTTGCAGCCTTCCAGCCCACATAGAAGACAGGGGCCTCTTGTTTTTGTTGACAATGGCATATTCCATGTTTCTAAACAAATGATGGAGAACACAAGTTTTGAAGTGAGTTGGCCACTCGAACTGAATATCTGATCTTTACTGAGCTGAAAGAGAGAGAGAGAGAGAGAGAGAGAGAGAGAGAGAGAGAGAGAGAGAGAGAGAGAGAGAGAGAGAGTGTGTATTTATGTGCGAGTTAGTGTGTGTGTGTGTGTATGAGTGTGTGTATGTGTGTGTGTGTGTGTGTATGTGTGTTTGTGTATGGTTTGTGTGCAAGTTAGCATGGTGTGTGTATGTGTGTGTGTATGTATGTATGTATGTGTGTGTGCATGTGTGTGCATGTGTATGGTTGTGTGTTTGTGTGTGTTCTTGTGTGTGTGTGTGTGTGTGTGTGTGTGTGTGTGTGTGTGTGTGTGTGTGTGAAGTTGTATATGTGTAGTGTGTGCATGCATATGTGTGTGTATGTGTGTGTGCATGCATGTGTGTGTGCATGAATGCATGCACTTGTGTTTGTGTATTTGTTTGTGAGTGTTCATGCATGTGTATGTTTGTGTGCATACATGAATGCATAAGTGTGCAAATGTGTGTCTGTGTTTTTGTTTGTGTATTTGTGTGTGTGTGTGTGTGTGTGTGTGTGTGTGTGTGTGTGTGTGTGTGTGTGCGCGCGCATGTGTGTGTGTGTGTGTGTGTATG
>JAWQFJ010002294.1:99370-101870 GCA_034096865.1 Theodoxus fluviatilis
AAACTTAATAATTACTAGCCGCTTCGCGGCCAGGCAATGCGCAAAGCGTCAAAGCCACATACAAAGCCAAATTCGTCAGCCGCCATTTTGTTTTTCTAATTACGTAACCATAACCAAAAATGTGTTCACAGATCTTCATCATTTGACTTTACCTACACATACACCAAATTTCAGTCAAATCGGAGCACTTTGAGTTTTCGGCGGCCGTCTTGTTTGTGCCCACTTCCGGTTACCATGGCGACACCTTTTTTTAACCCCACCATGACCTGACCCCAGTCCACATCTAACTAACTCTATTCCAAGTTTTAAGTCGATGGGAACTCCTGTGTCTCAGGCGGCTTCGCCGCCTTCGACACAGTCGTCCATTGTTTCCTCAGCCGCCATTTTGTTTTTCTCGTGACGTAACCATGACAACCAAAAAATTTGTTCACAGATCTTCATCATCTGACTTTATCTACCCGCACACCAAATTTCGGTCAAATCGGAGCACTTTGAGTTTTCGGCGGCCATCTTGTTTGTGCCCACTTCCGGTTACCATGGCAACACCATTTTTTTAACCCCATGTTGACCTGACCCCGGTCCACACCTAACCCCATTCCAAGTTTCAAGTCGACGGGAACTCCTGTGTCTCAGGCGGCTTCGCCGCCTTCGACACAGTCGTCCATTGTTTCCTCAGCCGCCATTTTGTTTTTCTCGTGACGTAACCATGACAACCGAAAAATTTGTTCACAGATCTTCATCATCTGACTTTACCAACCCGCACACCAAATTTCGGTCAAATAGGAGCACTTTGAGTTTTCGGCGGCCATCTTGTTTGTGCCCACTTCCGGTTACCATGGCAACACCATTTTTTAATCCCACCATGACCTGACCCCAGCCCACACCTAACCCATACCAAGTTTTAAGTCGATGGGAACTCCTGTGTCTCAGGCGGCTTCGCCGCCTTCGACACAGTCGTCCAAATTCTTCAGCCGCCATCTTGTTTTTCTCGTGACGTAACCATGACAACCAACATTTTTTTTCACAGATCTTCATCATTCGATTGTACCAACCCACACACCAAATTTTCGGTCAAATCGGAGCACTTTGAGTTTTCGGCGGCCATCTTGTTTGTGCCCACTTCCGGTTACCATGGCAACACCATTTTTTAATCCCACCATGACCTGACCCTGGCCCACACCTAACCCCATTCCAAGTTTCAAGTCGATGGGAACTCCTGTGTCTCAGGCGGCTTCGCCGCCTTCGACACAGTCGTCCAAATTCTTCAGCCGCCATCTTGTTTTTATCGTGACGTAACCATGACAACCAAATTTTTTTTGGACAGATCTTCATCATCTGACTATACCTACCTACACACCAAATTTCGGTCAAATTGGAGCACTTTGAGTTTTCGGCGGCCATCTTGTTTGTGCCCACTTCCGGTTACCATGGCAACACCATTTTTTTAACCCCACGTTGACCTGACCCCGGTCCACACCTAACCCCATACCAAATTTCAAGTCGATCGGAATAAAACTGTGGAAACGTATGAGTGTCACACACACACACACACACACAGACACACAGACACACACACAGACAGCGAAAATATATATACAGATGTGGGGCAAATGTTATACTTTCATCATGAGACAAATTTGGTCACATATCATCAAGGTGAAGGTCACTTTGACCCTTATGAAATGTGACCAAAATGGGGTAGTGAACCACTAAAAAAAGTGACCATATCTCATGGTAGAAAGTGCCAATAAGCACCATTGTGTTTCCTATGTCTTGAAATAACAGCTTTGTGTTGCATGACTTTGGATGACCTTGACCTTGGGTCAAGGTCACATGTATTTTGGTAGGAAAAATGTGTAAAGCATTTCTTAGTGTATGATGTCATTGGTAGGTTTTGTTGTTTGACCTTGACCTTGAAGGTCACATGAAGGTCAAGGTCATGTAAAGGTCAAGTAAAGGTCAAGGTCATGTAAAGGTCAAGGTCAAGCATGTGAGTCATATGGGCTTTGCCCTTCTTGTTCTTGTGATGGTGTGGTTTTTGTGTTGCGACTTATCACCTTGGTCGGGTCTCAAACCACTTTACAGTTTACCCCCTGATCACTGGGCGACTTGATCAATTCTTCACTGGCGCCTGACAACAGTGACTGACATGTAAGACGTGCACAGGTACCAGCACCAACTCCAGTCCCTGGGGAGTATTCCAACCCGATGCTGGCTCATCGCCACACACAAGTGTCAATCGCACTACAACGTGCCATCGCTGCCCTCACAGGTACTCGGGTGAACTCCTGGGTGGGGAGAAAAAAATGTGAATCAAGGACTGCTCAAGGATGCAGCTCTGGAACTGCGCAGAGAAAAAATGTGAATCAAGGACTGCTCAAGGATGCAGCTCTGGAACTGCGCAGAGAAAAAATGTGAATCAAGGACTGCTCAAGGATGCAGCTCTGGAACTGCGCAGCAGCGAACGCGTCAATCAGTAGCCGAGCCACAGGCGACCACA
>JAWQFJ010002294.1:106870-109370 GCA_034096865.1 Theodoxus fluviatilis
AACGAAAACTACTTCACTTAGAGTCAGGAGCAGGCAACGTGTGAGCACGAATGAATAATGAATGAATGAATGAATGAATGAATGAATGAATGAATGAATGAATGAATGAATGAATGAATGGAGTTTTGCAGCATTTCAGTCTTAGGTAGGCTATGTAAGGCCACTATCACTTCACTTAGAGTAAGTCAAATGACGATTTTCCTATTATTCGCCTCATGCGAATCACATAGCGAGACGAGGTGGTTCAATTCTCACTCCCTGCCCACGGTATGAGCAGCAGCGAAGGGTGACACACATACACATGACGTGGAAAACTGTGGCTGCTTGATACCTTTTCTCTTTTGTTTGTTCTGTATCTCGTCTGTTGTCTGCAATCGATGACAGCAGAATACCACATCATATTATCATCGACAATACGCGTGCAGGCGCGCTCGGAAGGAAGGGAGATGAGAACTGATAAATTGAAAAAGATTATTGGATTATTTTGTCATTAGGGTTGCGTTTTTAGGCATTATGGGCCTTTGTATTATCCATTCCCCACTCTCCATCCCCTTCCCCACTCACCTACGCAACATTCACCAATGCACACGCCAGCACGCACGCAGGCTCGCACGCACGCACGCACGCACGGAGAGAGAGAAAGAGAGAGAGAGAGAGAGAAAGAGAGAGTGAGAGAGAGAGAGAGAGAAAGAGAGAGTGAGAGAGAGAGAGAGAGAGAGAGAGAGAGAGAGAGAACATGGAGACTACTGAGCAGAAAACAAACTGACATACGAACGGACCAATGGATGAACGATCGAGCTGACAGTAGATAGTTCGAAAAAAGAAACGATATGGAGATGATCAAATGCCTTCAACGCAGAATCGAACCGAAATGCGATGCTCCTTCGAAAACTATCGAATTAGTCCTTTGATTATTGCATGTATAGACCTCATTATCGTTACCCTTTCACAAGTATTTGCTGGCAACTTGTCTACGCGCATGCGCAATGGAGCTCACGCAGGATCACGTACGGCAAATGGCTACGGCCTGGGGGAGGGCGATCGCGCCACCTGGTGTGCCATGGGGACCCCGTTTTAATCGTGCCCAGCAAACGTCCTCCAGTCCAGCCCCAAGTCTGTGTGCTCTGTATGCTGATGGAGCCCACCCTCTCTCGTGGGCATTCCCTATTGTCTCCCTTGGCGCCGGAGGGACGCTGAGTTATCTCCCATATATACCGCAGACTAGTTGTCTGGCGGTCAAAAGACTTGATGCCTTGCCCGGTCGTCTGCCTTGTTTGCTTGCCTTGACTCCTACGGTTGACTGATGCGTGGCACAATACAATTTACTAAAAGCTGAGGAGTGAAGTTTGTCCTTGCATTGGAGCAGGATCGATGCTTGACCTTATGCAAAGGAGTAAACTTTTTAAGCCATTGTTTTTTTTTGGTAAGGACACGAGTGCTGTGATACGATTTTGAAAACTTACGTTGCATAAAACTTGGGCGTATGAAGATTTCAAGAAGCGACAGGTGTCTTTCTTCCAGTTCAAAGTGTTACGAATTTGCCCTTAAAAAAAATAACATACACTCAGCTCACGCAGAGCTCAAGCAGTTTCCATAGCATAAAGCAATAATTCACATCAAGCGGCATTACTTGTGCAAACAAGGATTGTTTCATTTTGGTGGCGATGTAGAGCCATGCTTTTGCAAAATAAGTTTCTTTTGCTTTTGTTACTTATAGCACTCAGACTCGTGGTGTTCAAAAATAAGAAAACTCGTTTTGGGTGTGACTGTCGTGAGTGTCGTGAGTGTTGTCAGTGATGATGATAACGACGATAGCATTGACGATGTTGATGATGATGATGATGATGATGATGATGATGATGATGATGATGATGATGATGATGATGATGATGATGATGACTGATGATGACTGATGATGATGACTGATGATGACTGATGATGGTGATGATGACTGATGATGATTGATGTTGATGACTGATGATGATTGATGTTGATGATTGATGCTGATGATTGATGCTGTTGATTGATGCTGATGATTGATGCTGATTATTGATGCTGTTGATTGATGCTGATGATTGATGCTGTTGATTGAAGCTGATGATTGATGCTGATGATTGATGGTGTTGATTGATGCTGATGATTGATGGTGTTGATTGATGCTGATGATTGATGGTGTTGATTGATGCTGATGATTGATGCTGATTATTGATGCTGTTGATTGATGCTGATGATTGATGCTGATTATTGATGCTGATTGATGCTGATGATTGATGCTGTTGATTGATGCTTATGATTGATGCTGATTGATGCTGATGATTGATGTTGATGATTGATGCTGATGATTGATGCTGATTGATGCTGATGATTGATCTTGATGATTGATGCTGATGATTGATGCTGATGATTGATGCTGATGATTGATGCTGATGATTGATCTTGATGATTGATGCTGATGATTGATGTTGATTGATGCTGATGATTGATGCTGATGATTGATGCT
>JAWQFJ010002294.1:116870-126870 GCA_034096865.1 Theodoxus fluviatilis
TGGGCAACCCAGGATCTCCATACACGCTGCCCAGGCTCGCGCCCTGGAGAGGTCACTTCAGTGCCGCTGTTTTACAGTGACAGAAACAACACGGGAGACAGCAGTTACGAGTTCTAAGTCCAGAGTGATTGGCGTGTGCTCGGACGCTACGGGTTGTCTCCGACGGTGGGAGGAACCATCGCAGTTCCACTGGTCAGCTACCGCCCGCCTCAATCCGGGCAGCCCCCGGCCAGATAGGTGCTGACCCGCCACAGTCTGCCTGCTTCATTGGGTGCTTGGAGCTTAGGCAAAACCGACAAGCAGACTGTAAAACCCCTGCACCAGGCAAAAAACAAAGAAGCAAAAAAACATGTATCCTGCGAATGGCAAGCTGGAACGTCAGGACAATGTGCCCTGGCCTCTCCGACGACCTAAGTCAGGTCGATGACTCCAGAAAGACAGCCATCATCAACCGCGAGCTGAAGAGGCTCAATATTGACATCGCCGCACTTCAGGAGACCAGGCTCTCATCGAGTGGCAGCCTCAGAGAACAAGACTACACGTTCTTCTGGCAGGGAAAGGAATCAGAGGAACCACGCATCCATGGCGTTGGATTTGCAGTGAGAAATTCTCTACTGCCCTCAATAGTACCACCATCGAAGGGCACACCTCGAATCCTCTCTCTCTGTCTCTCAACCTCCTCTGGCTGTGTACACATCCTGAGCATTTATGCTCCAACCCTTGGTTCTACACCAGAGACGAAGGATCAATTCTATGAGGAGCTTGAGAACACCATCAGAGAGATCCCCGCCACAGACCAACTGTATCTGCTTGGGGACTTTAACGCTCGTGTGGGAGCTGACCAAGAATCCTGGCCTACCAGCATTGGTCACTTTGGTGTTGGCAAACTAAACGAGAACGGACAGAGGCTTCTCGAACTGTGCTCGTATCACAACCTATGCGTCACCAACACGTTCTTCGCCACCAAGCCCCAACACAGAGTATCTTGGCGCCACCCCAGATCCCATCACTGGCACCAGCTGGACCTTGTTATCACACGAAGACCTCTCCTGAGCTGCGTCCTCACAACCCGCAGCTACCACAGTGCTGACTGTGACACTGACCATTCTCTGGTTGGTAGCAAGGTGCGTCTAAAACCCAAGCGCATACATCATTCCAAGCAGAAAGGACGCCCACGAATAAATGCAGACAGGACGACCATTCCTGATGCATGCGAGCGCTTTGCCAACCTTATGGAAGAGGCCCTACAGGAGTGCCCCGCAAACAGCGCCGAAGAGAGATGGAACCACATCCGTGACGCCATTTACAACTCAGCCATGGAAGCCTTCGGCAAGCGGGAAAGGCAAAGTCAAGACTGGTTTGTGGCCGGAATTGCTAAACTTGAACCAGCAATAGCAGCCAAGCGAGCAGCGCTGCTGAACTACAAGAGAGAACCCTCTGGGAGGACCCTCACCGCGCTCAGGAAGGCCAGAAATGACGCCCAACGCATAGCCCGGCGCAGTGCCAACGACTACTGGCTGAATCTCTGCCAGAGCATCCAGCTCGCCGCCGACTGCGGCAACGTCCGCGCTATGTATGATGGCATGAAGAAAGCCTTCGGTCCTAGCACCACCAAAATTGCACCTCTGAAATCAGCCACCGGCGCTGTTATCACGGACAGAGGAAGGCAGATGGAGAGGTGGGCAGAACACTACCAAGAGCTCTACTCAAGGGAAAATGTCGTCAGTGATGCAGCAATTGAGACCACCGGCGCCCTACCAACCATGGTAGAACTAGACTATCCGCCCCCGATTGACGATCTGAGCAATGCCATTGATGTCCTGGCCAGCGGAAAAGCCCCTGGCAAAGATGGCATCCCCCCTGAGGTCATCAAGGCTGGCAAGCGAACCGCCCTCCTCCACCACCTGCATGAGCTCCTACTTCAGTGTTGGGAAGAAGGAGCTGTCCCTCAGGAAATGCGTGACGCAAACATCATCACGCTATATAAGAACAAAGGAGACCGCAGCGACTGCAATAACTACCGCGGAATATCCCTACTCAATATCGTTGGGAAGGTCTTTGCCCGTGTGGTGCTAAAACGGTTGCAGACACTTGCCGAGCGAGTCTACCCTGAGGCACAGTGCGGTTTCAGATCGGAACGCTCAACCATCGATATGGTCTTTTCCCTCAGACAGCTGCAGGAGAAATGCCGTGAGCAGAGGCGACCACTGTACATCGCCTTCATCGATCTGACCAAGGCATTTGACCTGGTCAGCAGAAAAGGTCTATTCACACTGCTGCAGAAGATCGGATGTCCCCCAAAGCTCCTGAGAATGGTCATGTCCTTCCATGAGGGCACGTTCGGTACCGTCCAGTATGACGGCTCAACCTCAGACCCCTTTCCAATCAGAAGCGGCGTGAAACAGGGCTGTGTGCTTGCTCCTACCCTCTTCGGCATCTTCTTCTCCTTGCTACTGTCCTACGCCTTCAGACAGTCTGAGGATGGTGTGTACATCCATACCAGAAGTGATGGAGGTCTCTTCAACCTAGCCCGCCTCCGTGCAAAGACCAAAGTGCAAAGGGTCCTGATCAGAGAGCTGTTGTTTGCTGATGATGCTGCCCTGACTGCGCACACAGAGGAGGCGCTGCAGCGTCTCATCAACTGCTTTGCCCAGGCATGCAAAGAATTCGCTCTGACCATCAGCATCAAGAAGACTGAAGTCATGGGTCAGGATGTCAGTACCGCTCCCAGCATCTCCATCGGCGATCACACCCTTATGGTGGTGGAGGAGTTTACATACCTGGGCTCCACCATCTCAAGCAACTTGTCTCTGGACGCCGAACTAAGCAAGCGCATTGGCAAAGCCGCAACATCACTGGCCCGCCTCGGAAAGCGTGTCTGGGACAACTCCATGCTGACGACAAACACCAAGATGAAAGTCTACCAGGCCTGTGTTCTCAGCACGCTCCTTTACGGAAGCGAAGCGTGGACCCTGTATTCCCGCCAAGAACGCCGGCTCAACACCTTTCACATGCGTTGCCTCAGAAGGATCCTGGGCATCAGCTGGCATGACCGCATCCCCAACAAGGACGTACTGGCGCAAGCAGGTATTCCCAGCATGTTCGCCATGCTCAGCCAGAGACGACTTAGATGGCTGGGTCACGTCAGCAGGATGGATGACGGCCGAATACCCAAAGATGTGCTGTACTGCGAGCTCGCCACGGGATCCAGACCTGCAGGAAGACCTCTCCTCCGCTACAAGGACGTTTGTAAACGTGATATGACGACGGGAGGCATCAACCCAGCAGACTGGGAAACGGTGGCCGCTGACCGCAACAGCTGGAGACACGCCGTCAAGACTGGCATCCAGGCCAGCGAGAGGAGGAGACGGGAGCAGTGGGAGGAGAGGAGAGAACGCAGGCGACAGAGGATAGCGTCGGCATCCACAGAGCCACGCCAAGACTTCACTTGCGACAAGTGCAACAGAGCATGCGGCTCAAGGATCGGGCTCTACAGCCACAGAGTACGCTGCCTCTCAACCCCGGACTGACCAAACCTGGCGTACACCCCCATAGTCTCACGAGACTGACGGATGCCAACAACCAATAAGTGTTTACTTGTTTCTTTATTTGCAAATATGTGTTTGTGTGTCAGTGCATTCAAACGTGTATGTCTTTGCGTGTACGTGTGTGAAATGTATTCAGGGGCGCGTTGTTTGGCTCAAAATCTCGAGAGAATCGCGAGGGCTAGGCGTTTCCTACCTTCCTTGCTCATAAGGACACACTCGCCGTGAAGGCGGGAGGCCGAGGGAGGTCCGGAGCTCCCTTGATGCTTCCCGCTGCAATGACCTGCCCCGAGTTGCGCAGTCCCGGTGATTTAAAGCGCTGGACGGGAGCAGCGCTTGCGCCGCTCAAACGCTTCGCTAAATTTCCCGCTCATCACTGCTTGCAAGCGCTGACGAGACGGTGATCTCGTCAGCGCTTGCAAGCGGTGATGAGCGGGAAATTTAGCGAAGCGTTTGAGCGGCGCAATGTAGCAGCCAAAAGTTACTCCCGGCCAAAAGTTACTCCGGAAGTCATCGCAGAGTTATCTGCTCGGGACGTGCTGAGAATTCCACTCTAAAAAGAGACGGCACCCGCCACTCCGCCTGACTGACTTTGCACGCCCGGTGAGTTATGCTAAGATCCGGCCGCGTAAATATATCTGCGTTTTGTGACAAACGTCTTTCTCGGCGATACTGTACTCCATGCACCTTAACGGTGCGCGTGATTCGGGTGTAATCTTAAGCTAAACGACGTTTATTGGCGCTGCTGAAATGGTCGAAGTCGGAAACATTCGGAACGTCGTTTAGCTTAAGATTACACCCGAATCACGCGCACCGTTAAGGTGCATGGAGTACAGTACCGCCGAGAAAGACGTTTGTCACAAAACGCAGATATATTTACGCGGCCGGATCTTAGCATAACTCCCCGGGCGTGCCAAGTCAGTCAACGGTCGCGTTTTATAAAACCAGACTACAAATAGACTACAGGGAGGTGACTCCCATATCATTTCCGGCAGCGGAGACGGCTTTGCACGGGGAAAAACGTTTTTGAACTCTATATTATGTGTTAAACTACACAAATGCACCAAAAACACAAAAACTCGTAAAGAAACTAATGCGTCGTTTGTAGGGATATATTCCATGCAAAGAACAGGTGCAGGAGCGGTAAATAGCATAAAGAAAAAGCCGAGCAGATAACTCTGCGATGACTTCCGGAGTAACTTTTGGCCGGGAGTAACTTTTGGCTGCTACACGCAAGCGTTCTCCCGTCCAGCGCTTTAAAGCGCTGGGACTGCGCTACTCGAGGCTGGATGAGCCAAAATGGCGGAGACAGTGCGAGTTGGGCTGGTGTTCGGAGATAACAGTGCCTGTAATGTGCTTCTCAGGGTCCGAGAATGGAAAAGTGTACCTACATGGAACTATTTGCTGTTCGAGTGTTCATTTGTATATCTTGAGGAGTAGGTGTATAGGTTATTTATGGACATACACTGCCGAAAATGTTTTTATAGCTTGCAAACGCGCAACACCGTATACGTACGCTCTGTGAATTATGTCCCTTGAATTGATCGAAATGAATCGAGGCCTAACATTTTGGACAAAATTGTCTACAGTTGAACCCGGGTTGCTTTTTTTTCGTTGGAAAAGTTCCCGTGCCATTTGATATGACACCATGGTGTGTTCTATGAAGAGAAAAATTGATGTGATATCTGAATCGTCAGTTATTTAATCTATCGGCAACTTCTTCGCCGACTCTGGCGCCAGGACGCAGCCATGTTCTTCCGCCTTGCGAGATGATTGGCCATTTTTCTTGCTGTAGGAGCGTCTCACTCGCCCTCGACTAGCCATTCAGGAAGAATCTCGAGATTTGGGGCCTAACAAACACGCTCCAGGTGTGTGTTTGTGTCTCTGCCAATGTGTGCTTAGGAAGCATCTCTGTTCTGCAGCTTTCGGCACGAGAACTTTCGTGACCACGCGCATGCAAATTTGCTGCTGCAATGCCCCGTGAGAGCTGCTAACCTCGTCAAAGAGAGCATCATTTCCAAGTGTTGCAAGATCCCCCAATTCGACATTTTTCAAGTGTATCCATGGTGAAAAAATATCAGAATCCCAAACGAAAAATAGTGGCAAGTAGTCTAAGCTGTCTTCATTAGTCGATGAAATTGAGATAACGTTAGAGATGTGTTGTTGTAGGGGTGTCCAATAATATTGTTTTAAGTGGTTGTACTATGACGTATTGATATCTGGGAAGTCACCGGTAATGGTGTGCACAAGTTTTATCATGGTTTGATTAATGTCGCCACATAATCAAAGTCGTGAGGTTAGCAAAGCAAACTTCGGGATCAGTGGACAAATCTGTCTTTTTCCGCCCTGAGCAGGCCTGTCGCGACGTGTTGTCTTCGGGAGATGGCGATAATATTGGCTTACAGTAATTGTCATCGTCTGTTCTGTTTTGATGCTGTAGGGGTTGTTGATATTCATGTTGTTGAACAAGTTGATGTTGCAATTACTGCACCTGCTGTTGTTGATTTTGTTGCCGTCGAGGGGGGAAATCATCGACTTTTACTGTACATATGTGACAAACCAAACCGTTTCCCTGCATGATCGACTGCATTCGGCAAAAGTGTACCTCGTGGGCTGGATTGGCGAGATACTTTACCTGCAAACAGGTTCTAAATCGACACTTTGCTATTGGCTACCATTCAATAGCACCTCGTTTAAATACAACAGACACGGAATTATTTGAGAAACAGTGCATTTTCGCCTCTCTCTCTGATTGAGAGTTGGGATATTTTTTGCATCTAACCAGTAGTATTAGTAAAGCATTGTTAACTATTTTCCATGCCAGTACTGAGACAAGTATTCTTGTTTTTATGATTTTCGGAAAGGGCAGTTTTCATGTTTAGGGCTAAGGCTGAGAAATCCGTTCCAGCACTTGACCTGCTACATGCAGTCTGATCTCTTAACAGGGAGCTACGTTGCAGGTCGATACGACGCGTTGAGCGATCTTTGTTTTGATATTTTTCACAGCCTCTCCTTTGAAGAAATGACAGCCAATTTCCCCGTACGCTTGTCTGACAAACCAATGGCGCAGTGATCTATTTACCCTGCTGAGTACCTGCTTGAAAAAACAGAAACCCCAGGGATAAGCGCGGATTGTGTTGATTCATGCTGAAAATTGCAAGAGCCAAAAGAACGGAAGTGAGCAAACTACACTTCCGGTAGACTTACCGCATCACGTGACCGGATTAGTTTCGGTGCCGTAACGTGCTCTAGCGAGAAAACCGCGGTCTCCTGGAGATCAATTGCTTGGAGGATATCGGAAAGGAAGCGTTACACACATGAACGCTCCGCTTGACTTCGCGGAATAGCTTGATTAAAAGGAGGTGTGAAGGCGGCTAAGAAATGATCCGAAATGGAATTGCGGTCGTCTGACATAGAAATAGACGCTCATTCGCACTCGCAGGGTATTAATGAAAGTCAGAGTGCTGCTTATAACTATTGGACACCCGAACCTGTTACCATGGAGTCACTCAATACAATTTGTAATTTTCGATCCCCCTCGTTCCACTCATTGGCCTCTTGATTACGCACCGTTGGAAGGTAACACTGCTTTAGCTGATCCGATGGACGAAGAGGCCAATCAGCATGATACAAGTGCTGTCAGACTGACAAACCGTTGACTCTTCTCGAAAATGTCTAGCCCTCTCAATTCTCGTACAAAGGAATGTCGTCTTCACCTTGTGCAGTCGACCACACACAGCCTTGCGTCCCTGGAGTTTTGCTTGAGGGAAGAAGACTGAGGAAGAAATAACACAGGGCACAGTTCCAGTCTCACGCGAGGCGCTGATGAGATCTCCAGTCCTCCCGGGTCCCTTCCCACCTCCGTGTGTCTCTCTGTGCTTCTTGGTATTTCCCCGTGCCTCTCCCTCTCGTTGCGGTTTTCATAGCTTCTCAGAGTCGTACTTGCAGAGCCCCGTTTGCAACTGTGGACATTTGGACTTTCTGCCTTCCCCTGCCTTCGCGCCACGTTTCTGAGCGGTCCACCCAAAGCGAGTCGGTCTGATACGTAGATCAGGTCGAGATACAGCAGGGTCTCTACCAAAGATTATAAGTCTTTGTCTCTACTGATGGAAGTCAATTGAGCAATTCTGACAAAACTCGGTTCAGAAAGCTAAACAACCATTGAGTATACTACGACAGTTTCAGGTTTCAAATCCTCCAATAGACAGTAACTTATTACGCTTACAGGAAGATGGTAATTTATTGGTTAAAAACCTGCGTCTGACAGCATAACATCTCACTTCGTCATTATCCTACAGGTTCTGCCATACATGCAAACGATTCCGTGTAGCGTGTGGTGTCCCCGTAAATGGGAGACATTTATCTATACGTACAGTGCATTTCTGTTGGCATTGCCGCCGTTTTTAAAACTAGAAACCCTTGAAATTGTCCGTTTCCTGTAAATTTTGGTTGCTAACAGTATTTACTGCACATACAATACTGTTTTCTTAAAAATCCCCGTTTCCAGCATGCATTGACCTTCAACCAATGTAAAATTAGTATAGGTTTCGACCCATTTTGAAGAGAATTCCTTGCACTTTGTAATGATGCAACTAACCGAAAATTATCTATGATATCGGATCGACTCATTTTGAGAGGAACGACGATATTGTCCCTTTTTCCCTCAGTCATTGTATTGGTCATGTATAATCTGCCCTTGAACGTATTGTTATTTTATTCATTGAGTCATTATGACCCGCCACATTGTTCATACTTTTGTTTCTCTATGCTTTTCTGTTCCGACAGATTGCGAGTGATGACTGACAATGATTTCATCTCATCCAACATTCTCTTTTTTAGTGTGAAATGAGGTTCAGTGATTGGTTGTGTTAATCTTGGATTACAGACCACTCGAGATGCAGTGACCGTCTGGAATCCATATTGCACGGACGTCTGCGACCTCATCGTTTTTGGGGAATTAAATGAGTCATTTTCTTCCATGAATTTATGCATCTATGTATGCATTCCTATATGCATGCATGCATACATCCATCCATCTCGTTCTTTCGTCCTCCACCCTCTCCAATCCCTGATCTCCATGCCTCTCTGAACGTGACATTGTTTTCATATCTGTTTCACCCTTGTCAGTTTTACTTCTATATGTCGCCATGGGTCCTTCACTGCCTGTATCCCCCCTGGGAGCTGAGGTTAGTACATGACCCACCGAGTCTCCCTTCGCGATTTGTAAGAGGCGACTGATCGGAGAAATGGTGACTTGACCTTCTATTGTTCCAACTAGCTCTGACGATTTTTTAGATCAGAAGCCTCACATAGCCTTCAAAGGCTGAAAGACCATAAAACTTCATTCATTCAATATGTTTTCGTTCTTTCATTCATTCGTTCGTTCGTTCGTTCATTCATTCATTCATTCATACATTCATACATTCATCCATATATTCATTCATTCATTCATTCATTCATTCATTAAATGCCTGTAATCAGCTTAGTAACACTGTCATTCGAGTCCTGCCAGTATAAGATATTTCACTTGAAAGAAGCTAAACAGGAAGGTTTGGCAAAGCGATCTGCTTCTCCGAACTGACTGCAGAAAATCTTGCCATGCCGTCAGATAGAAGATGAGCTCTGATTCGGATGATGAATGCCCCTGTTGAATGTTTCTTTTACGGAGAGGCTGAGTCTGAAGTCTCCTCGGGACGAACAGAAAAACTACCTTCATGCATTTCTCGTCAGCTAGAACACATGTTCATGAATGTTTTGGGGCCTCGTTCAGTTTACAGTACTTCCGTCGTGCGCGGCCTCAAGCAGCACAAAGTGCCACCAGGGAGCAAGGGGATGTTGAGATGCCACCATCCATCAATGGCTGGGTCACAGGAAGCTACCATTTCTCCCAGCTTCAAGCCTCAAATCCTCAGCTTACTAATGCAATAGATGTAGTGATATTTCCTTCGTTTCATTGTCGTTGCCGTGGTTACTGTCGCATTAATGGCGTCTTCGCTCATCTTACGCGACACTGACAAGGACAAGGGCAAGTTTGATGGAAGATTCTGCTTCATGTGCCGGTCATTTTGTGTACGACTACTCATTAATGGGATATTTGCACGCACATTTATCACACTCTTTGATGTAATGCTCTAATCGAGAGAAATTGAGCACGCCTGTAAGTTGACAGCCCAGCATCCACTCATGTTCCATACTACCTTGAGAAGACGGCACGTACTTCATCAAATAATCTAAACATTTGCTTAGGTAGCACGAATCAAAAAATCAATCCCCTCGAATCATTTTCTTATTTCTACTTTTATGACTGATCAACACATCAGACTGGCGGTAAACGTTATCAAGAGTCATAGACGTTTTATCGGGGCAGTCGAAGAGCCTGGCAAACTCACCCTCTCCATCAGCAAGGGTCCCTTTCTGACAACACGACTAACGCTGGACGAAAGCTGCGTAGATAT
>JAWQFJ010002294.1:129370-131870 GCA_034096865.1 Theodoxus fluviatilis
TCCAATGACAAGATCCTCTACTGGTATATGTAGCGTCGAGACCGTGTAAATAAAACAACGATCAACTGGCGGTGTGTACAGGACAAATGTAAAGGGAGAATCAGCACTCCGCTTGACTACCGCAATGGTACCATCCCCAATGTAAAGAATGACCACAACCACCCTGCCAACCCAGCAGACATCCAGAAGCAGAAAAGTGTTGCTGAGATGAAAGAAAGAGCCGCTGCTACAGATGCACCACCTCGAAAATTAATTGGAGAAATGATGGATAATTTGACTGATGAGGCGCTGACCAATTTGCCAGAAAAATCAGCACTCAGACGCACAATTCAGAGAAAACGGAAAAGGGATGATTCGCTTGTTCAGGAGTATAATGCGCTGCATGAGCGCTTCCTGTTGGCAATTGAGCGCTCTTTGCCTCTCCTGAACACCTGCAGATTTTGTGCAGCGCTTCACTTGTTAAAGGGGAGGTAAATCTTCTGCGCCCCATGTTGTGTTGACAGACGCTAAGAAAGTGTTTTCTTTGCCACAGACATCGTTTATGCACGTTTAAATGTATTCTGCATGAATAAAGTCCACTACTGTGACATCCTTACTTGCCATTACTTGCGCATACAGGGCGCTTGGGGCAAATAAAGCCCGTTCCAGTCCCAAAATGATGTTTCTGAAGGTTATTTTACGCATCGACGGCCAGTGCGGGATCGAAGACGCCGTTTTGAAAATAATGCAAAATCGTCTGAATCACCTCGGATCGGTGATTCACAGCGCTGCTCAGCGCTGAGTGAATCACGCCCCAAAATTGCTGTTCAGGAGTGAATCACATGCAGCGCTGAGCAGCGCTTTGCAGCGCTGCGCCTCCTGAACAAGCGAGATGCCTTTTCCCCTCTTCCCCTAAATGTGGATGACATCAAAATTCCGGAACAACTCAGAGAAGTTCTAGTTGGAGGCACTCAAGTCAGGTTTCTATTGCACAATACAGGTGACGCTGATAATGATGCTGAAGACGAAGAAAACCGGTTAAAACGCATCATTATTTTCGCAACCGACGAAATGTTGCGATTTATGACTGCTAACTCTGACTGGATGTGCGATGGCACGTTCAAAGTAGCACCACAACTGTTTTTTCAGCTATACACCATTCATGTCATTAAAGACAACCATGTCTTTCCATGCTTGCATGCTCTTCTGGCAGGAAAGAACAGACAGACATACGAGGAAATGTGGCGCCTTATCAAAATATACGCACCAAACCTAAACCCACAGGTTTGCATCCTTGATTTCGAATTGACTGCCAAAGCTGCAATCACCTCAGCATTTCCATACATCGAGGTCAGAGGATGCTTCTTCCGCTTATGCCAGTCAATCTGGAGAAAGATCCAGGACCTTGGGTTGCGGGTCACCTACTCCGACGACGAAGAAACACGGCTGTACTGCCGCATGCTGGCATCTTTGGCATTTTTGTCACCAGAGCAGATCACAGGGCATTTTGAGACACTGCAGGAAGACATGACTGAAAGAGACATGGACCCACGCATGGGTAAACTCTATGACTACTTTGAGGACAATTATGTTGGAAGACTCCGGCGTGGGAGAAGACGGGGCGCAAATCCCAGGCCGGACCCTCCACGTTTTGCTCTCGAGATTTGGTCAGTCCACGACAGGAACCAAGTCGGCCTTCGACGTACCAATATTAAACTGCAAGGGTGGCACAGGGGCGTGCAATCCATGTTTGACGGCCCGAAACCATCCATCAGGAAATTCATCGCCAAAATCCAAAAGGAACAAAGTCTGCAGCATGGTCTCAAAGTTCAAATCGAAGGAGGTCATCCTGGCCCAACGTCAAAGAAACATATCTTGCCACCAACAAATCACTCCAGACGCGCATCGAGTGGTACGAACGGGCTGAAGACAACGAGGACGACAAGGTTCCTTTTTTACGGTCAGTGGTCAGAAACATTGAATATAATGTGTGTTGAACCAATCGTGACACTTGACGGCTTGTGTTATTTTATGAATGATTTTAAGTTGCGCCCTTGTGCACCATGCACGCTTTAAAAAAAAAATGCTATGTGGACCATTGAGTTACCATGCATGATTGTGCGTGTGTGTATGATGCTATGATGGAGCTTGATACTATGCTAATGTGGTGTATGGGTGTGTGTGTTGATATATAATACTGTGTAATACTTTTTTGTGTGTATTTGTATTCCTTGCCATATCTTATACTTAATGAGTATTTATGTCTTTATATTAATCTTGTGTGCGCACTTGCATACATTACCATGTTTTAATGACTAGTTTCTGTTTTTTGTGAATTTTATGTCATAAATTATGTGAACTGTGAAAAAAAACACGCACACAAATATATAGACTGTGGAATTATAATTATCATTTATTAACATATAAAAAAGTCGCGGCCCTTGTGGGTATCGAACTCAAGACCTTCCGCTTCATAGACTATCGTCTTAACCACTCGCCCACGGCAGCTTCTATGAGTGAT
>JAWQFJ010002294.1:136870-160314 GCA_034096865.1 Theodoxus fluviatilis
GTTAGTTCCGTGAGGAATGTGCGTCGCAGAACGGAGACGAGTCCTGCTGCGCCATTGGAGGCCCTCTCTACAATTGGCCAGTTGCTGTATCGGTCGACTATGACCAGGTAGTTGTGACCTCGGTAATGAAAATAGTCGGCAACAATGCATTGCAAGGGGTAAGCTGGGGTTGCTGGTGGAGTAGGAGGTGCATTTGGTTGAGAAGGGGCCATGCGATTACACTCTGTACAGCGAACGCGCAGCTCAGTGATGGCAGGTGTCATGCCTGGCCAGAAGAAAGAAGACTTCGCTCGAGAACACATCTGAGAGACGCCCTGGTGTGCTGAGTGTAGGGCTTGCAGGACAGCTGCTCGCAGTGCAGGGGGTATGATGATGTGGTCATGGTAGAGTACCACCCCGTCGAAGCTGGTGAGGTGTTCGCGAAACTGAAAGTACGGTCGCAGATCATCTGGAAGAGCGTTACGGTTATCAGGAAAGCCGTTTTCAATTACCTTGATCAGTTGTTGCATGGACTGGTCACTGGTGGTTGCTTGTCTGATGTCGTCCCAAGTGACTGATTTGATGACTTCGGCTGAGGCAACAGTCGCTTGGTGGCAGGCGTGTGCAGTGTTCTCGAAGTCAGGCTGAAGGGTGGAGAGGAAGTGCACAGACACATGTGGTGACACCGTCCTGAGTTCAGACACAACGTCATCCGGCAGGCTTACAGGGGTGGCCGTGCTGACAGGGTGTCGTGAGAGTGCGTCCGCAGCAGCGTGGCGTATTCCTGGGATATGGACTATGCGGTATCTGTACGGGAGGAATTTTTCTTTGAGATTGCGGAGGCGTGGATTGGGGATGTCGTCTAGGCATCGGTCTCCGAACACTTTGAGCAGTGGTTTGTGATCAACAGCAAGGATGAGGTCAGAGCAGCCGAGGGTGAAGTGGCGGGCTTTATCAAGGGCGTCGATGACAGCCAGGGCTTCACCTTCGACGGGTGCGTACCTGGATTCGGCCCCAGAGGTGAATCGGCTGCCAACCAAGGTGATCTTTCATCCTGTTTTGCAGCAAAATTGTTTCACGGGGGAGCAGCTGCAGTGTTTCTGGAAGAGCCAGAAGCCAATCCCGTCTTTGCTCCAGTCCGTCCCGAGGCAGGTAGGTCTGGACTTGTCGAAGATCTCCACCCCTTGATGTATCTCGTTGATGATGAGGGTTTTGGATTCCTCAAACAAACAGTTGAGTTCGTCTGTCCATGAGAATGGGGCGCCTGGTTTGAGGAGTTGACGGAACGGGAGGAGCTTGTCAGCTGACGCAAAGGTGTAGGAGACCTGGTTGATCAGGCCAAACCAGCTGCGAACATCAGTTATGTTCTTGGGTGTAGGGAAGTTCCGGATCGCTTCCAGGAAGCGGGGGCAAGGTCTGACTGATGTTGGTGTGATCTCGAAGCCTGCAAACTCAACAGTGTCTTTGGCGAATGTGAATTTGGAGGGGTTCAGGGTGATGCCGTTGTTTCCGCAGACATCGAGCCAGTGGACTGCCTGGAAGAAGGCGTCTTCGATGGTGTCAGACCACATCAGCGTGTCATCTGTGCATTTGGTCTTGTTTGGGATGTCAGCGACGATCTCGTCGAAGCGCCAGCTGTAACCATCGCCTGATGAAATGTATCCTTGTGGGGCTACACGGTAGCGGTAGCGTCCCCAGGGGGTGATGAACGTGGTGAGGTGGCGGTCACGTTCATCAAGTGCGATGCTGTGGTACCCGTTCCAAGCGTCGAAGACGGTCTTGCGTGTGTGATGGGGGACCGCCCGTGCTTGGTGGAAAGGCGACTGCGTGTGGTGCGTCTCTCGAACAGCGTGTTGGTTCAATGGCTGTAAGTCAACTGTGCGACGGGGTTTTCCAGATTTCTTGGGACAGATCACCATTTTGTGGCACCATGTCACTGGTGTACCGACTGGTACGGGCTCTAGGACGCCAAGCCGAACATCTTGGTCCAAGCCAGCTTTGACGTCTTCTTGCCAGTGGATAGGGACTGGTATTGGGGTGTGGTGGGCCACAGGGTGAGCGTCAGGGTCAACCATTAGACGCAGGGGCGGGCCTGACATCATGGGGAGTGGTTGGTTGTCGCACATATTGAATGAGCTGGATTTGTAGTAGTCCAGCAGCCATATCTCTAGCTTTTCCCTGTTTGCTTCTGTTGCCGGGAAGGGGAGTTTAGTAGGGGGGGTGGGGTGGGGGGAGGCGCCTGGCGTCGTGGACAGTCGCAAGTGGGACGATGTCGCGTGTCAGGTGCTGCAAGTTGGGCTGAGGATGAGCTCACTGTTACGGGGTGAGGCCGGTTGACATCGCCGACTGTGGGGAAGGTGTCAGGGATGACGCCCAGTGCGACACAGGCTTGTTTTGACAGAAACAGTGTGTTTATGCTGTCAGAAACGTAGACGATTTGACGCGTGTCATACGACGTTTTGGAGGGGGATTTGCCAGTTATCCTCAGAATGAGAGCGCCCAAGATTTCGATGCCGCGGTTGTCGGCAGCCTTCATTCTCATGGTGACGGGGAGAAGATGCCGTTTCTGGAGGCCAAGTTTAGGGAGTAGCGCTGAGCTTGCGAGGCAAGATTGGCATCCTGTGTCAGCCATAGCAGGGTAAGGGATGGTGGGCGTGGGCCGCTTGAAGGGAGCCTCAAGGCCGAGCGACTGGATGTCGGATGGTGTGGCCTGTATGGAGACGTTGAGGAAAGGGTGAGGGTCAGAAGCCCGGTGTTCCCATGCGTCACAAAACTCATCGTAGACGTGGTGTTCCAGGACAACCTTGCCGTCGTTGATGGGGCATTGTGTGTCAACAGAGCAGAGAAAGTCATCATGCACAGCAGTGGTACCGTCAGGTGTAGTCCCCGACTTCGGTTGTCTTGCTTTGGCAGCGCGACGGCAAACGGTTTCATAGTGGTGGGGGATGTTGCATTTGGAACACCTGTGGTTGTAGGCAGGGCACTTCTTCTCTCGTTCTCGTACATTTCGGCCGTGTCCGGTTTTGCCGCAGTGGCCACATGGGCGTGGCGCTTGCACTTGATCGGTGGCTGGAGTACGCTGTTGCTCGAGTCGGAATTTCTCAGATCGTCTGTAGGAGCTAGTCGCTGCAGTACTTGAGGTGGAGTTGCCATCAAGGAGGTTGGTTTCTAATACACTTGATGGTCTGAGAAACACTGGCTTTTGCTCTCCGTACACATTAAATTAGAGCAGACTGAATGACATCTTTGTAGTTAGCAACGAACCGAGGTACCTGTACTCTGATGTCATTTCCTATCTTTCTCCAACACAAGTATCATTTTTCATCCCCCCCCCCCCCCCCCCCCCCCCCCCGAAAACCTCCACAACGGAAAACAACCACTTTTGTTTTGTCCCGATTTACAGTCAGACTAATGGCAACAGCTCCTTTCTGCAATTGATAAACTTTATTTTGTAGACCAACTACAGTATCAGAAACAAAAACAATGTCTTCAGCGAATAGCAATAAATGTATGACAATATTACTAGGCATGAGTTGGATGCCATGTTTGCCATTTTGAGACACTAATTTGGCCACATAACTCACAATGAGAGAAAAAAATTATTGGACTTATTTTGCAGCTTTGTAAATCCTGAGGAGCATTCCAAAGTTTCCGAGTAGCGACTATTGCATCTTATCCTGCATTGCACCTTTTAATATATTGCCTGTAGCATTCCTAGCATTCTTTCTCTAATCCCATACGAAACGAGTATATCCCAAACAGCTACCCTGTCAATAGAATCAAAAGCCTTCTTAAAGTCAACAAAAGCCGCATATACCTTTCTCTTCCTCGATAAGTTATGTTGTACTAAACAATGAAGGACAAAAATATTATCGTGGGTACTATAGCCCCTACGGAAATCAGCCTGCTCCTCTACAATCACCTTATTGGTTTCAGACAAATCCTGCAATCTATCAGTGAGTATAGAAGTTAAATGTTTTAAAAAATAATATTTATTCAGAAAGGGGAGTATACACATACATCTCACCAAAATTTTCACAACAGTAAAATTATATATATATATATATATAAATATAAAATAAATAAATAATAATACTTATTAAATAATATATAATTAATACTTATTAATCAACAATAAATAATAAATAATTAACAATTAACAATTAATAACTAATAATAATAATAATAATAATAATAATAATAATAATAATAATAATAATAATAATAATAATAATAATAATAATAATAATAATAATAATAATAATAATAATAAATATTGATCATAATAATTAATAAACAAATATTAAGAAAAAATAAAATAAAAAGGATAGAATACCTGAAGAATTGTACATAAAATTACATGCAGTAGTTATCATGGGGGCAGATGAGCATGAGAGATGAGATCTGGAATGGGAAGGGAAAGGGAGAGGAGGGGGGGGGGAGGGCGGGGGGGGGGGGGGTTGGAGGAGTTCAAGAGGCGTTGGGCAAAGGACAATTTCTTGTAAAGTTTATGGCATCTTTATTTATATTGGTAGGACCGGCGACCACTTGCTCTGAAGCTGTTCCAATATTCCATTTCTGAAAGCAATTCTTTCCTCAATTTTATATGTGTACTGAAGGACTTGCCTAAAGGAGTCAAATGCTATTTCATAATTTCGACACTTTGCTTGATGAATATATTTTTTGGCTAATATTAAGATAAGATTTACAATAGGAGGAGCAAGCTTGTCACCAAAGAATATGGAATATTTACATTTGGAAAATGTTGCCTTTCTGCTTTCTAAATATTGCTGTAGTTTGCTCCAGAAATCTTGTATTACTTGACATTCCCAGAATATATGTTCCTGTTTCAATACAACACCAGCAAAATCCACAAAGTGATGATGATGATTTTCCTATACGTAGAAGGAAGGTGTTTGTTGATGTAATCCGGTGTAAGAATTTGAACTGAAAGGTCCTTAGCTGAGTGTCTATTGTGCATTGCTTTGGCAGAGTATAAATGCTTTCCCAATCAATGTTATTGCCCTCGAATGATTTTTCCCACTTTTGTTGGGAATGAATGTCTATGTCCATGTTGTCAATTAGAACTGAGTAAAAGAAGTTAGTACATTTTGATACCTTATTTATTCTTTCACTAATTCTCTCACACTGACTTTGACATTGGTTGTTTTTTATTTTTTGCATCCATTCCTGTGGAATAGACTTTTTTATTGTTTGATAAGTAAAGATATCCTCTGCATCCAATTTGAACTTTGTCTTCAGATTGAAAAAAACTGAGTAGATCATTGTTTTTAACAATATATTTCACTTGCAAGATACCCTTGTCAGCCCATTTTTTGGACTTGACTGGTACCCTGCAATGACATATTCGAATTATACCACAAGGATTGTTTTAGTATATTGTCAGCAGGATTTTCTGTCCCAACCACCTTATTCCAGTGCTTCATTACATCATAAAAGAAGGTGTTTTGAGGGATGTACAGCTTGAGGTGTTTTTCATTCAATGTTGAATTTAAGAAAGTTTCTTTCCCAATCTTACTGAGATAATGTCTAAATGTTGTTTTCCATTCTCCTTGATTGTTAGAGTTGGTGTAGCGTTTTATCCAGTTTGCTTTAACTGCTGATTGAAAGCTTTGAACATCTAACATTTTCAAACCACCCTTTTCTATCTTTTGACACATTACTTTTCGAGCTATTCTGTCAGGTTTATCATTCCACAAGAACTTAAACAGTTCCTTGTTTATTGCTTTTAGTTGATTCTTTATTGGATCAGGTAGATTTGTCAGTGGGTATAGTATAATAGGGTAAGCTAGCATCTTAATGACTGTTATTTTACCATATAAGGTGAGGTTACGAGATTTCCATTTGTGTAATAGAATAACCATTTTCTTAAATCTCTCATTCATGTTTATTTCAGTCATTTTGCTTGTTTCATTAGTGAAAAATATTCCAAGTGTTTTAACGCCCTCTGAAGTCCATGTAAAGTTCTTTTCCTGGCATAGTCTAACCTGAGTGTCTTTGAGGGGACCTATTCTTAGAATGGCACTCTTTTCGTAGCTGACTTTTAAGCCAGAGTGTTCTCCAAAGCTTTCAAGAATGGAGCAGGTAGTGCTGAGATCCCTTTCTGTTCCATCTAGAAAAATAGTAACATTATCAGCATATGCAGTCATTTTGACAGAGTTATCCAGAAGTTTGAAACCTTGAATACATGTATCGTCATTATTTATTAGTAAATGAGAACACATTTCAATCACAATGTTGAAAATATAAGGAGAAAGAGGGCATCCCTGTCTTGTTCCGCAGGCTACTTAAAAAAATGCTGACATGTATCCATTGTTAGTTACACAGCTTTGTGCATCTGTGTAAAATAATTTGATCCACTGTATCAAGTCTTTGCCAAAGTTGAAATGCTCAAGTGTTTTGATCATATAGTCATGGTCAACACTGTCAAAGGCCTTCTTGAAGTCTACAAACATAATCAACCCTTTCATGTCTTTCTCATTAGCATGTAGGATAACATCATGTATCAGTCTAATGTTTTCTCCTATATATCTATTTTTATAAAGCCAGTTTGGGAGTGGTGTATGATGGATGAAAGAACTTTTTAAATTCTATTTGCTATTGCTTTCGCAGCTATTTTGTAGAAGTTAAAATTTGCTAAGGATGTTCGTGAGAGATATACCTCTATAGTTATCGAGAATGTTGTAATCACCCTTCTTATGTAATGGCAAGACAATTGACTCCTTCCACTTTTCAGGAAAATTGGCCAAAGAAAAAATCTTATTCAGTAATTCAGTTAAAAACAGTGTCATTTATTCTGGCAAGCATCTAACCATTTTCCCATTAATTTCATCTGGTCCTGCTGCTCGACCCTTCTTTAATTTTGCGATTGTGCAGACAACATTTTCTCTACTTATGTCATCGTCTAAGGGAGTTAACTTCATCATTCCTGCACATAGTAAACTAGATTCGATCGGCACAAAACGTTCACTAAGTACATTTAGTGCGATATTAGTTATCATTCCATCAGACACCACCATCTCCCGTAAACCTGATTGTCCAATGCCACCCACCAAGGCTTCTCGAAATTCATTTGCCTTATTTGTATCCCATATAATTTTTTAACAAGCATACTTTCAATCGGAGCATCCAATACAATGCAATTGACACACAGTTGCAGACAAAGATGAGCAGTCAAAAGGCTCTCCTTAGCATGTAAAGTCTCACAAAATGGTACTAATTCTTTAGATACTAGAAAGTAATCAATAACGCTACTCCCTGAAGTAGAAATGTATGTGAAGTTGCCTTCCCTGTCTCCTGCAATCACTCCATTCAAAATAGTTTAATCAAAACCGAGGCAAATAGATAGAAGTCCGTGTCCAGAGTCATTAATGACATTGTCGGACGAGTTTCGAAACGAATACTTTTCATTATGTCTGAAATCATCTAATACATCTAAAACCCCCAATATTACAGTTTCCTGTTCTTGAACTGAAATCACCATATGCAATAACAAAGCAGTTGGGGTGTTGAGAACAAATATTGAAAATCTTTAAGTATTGAATTCCACTAGCTTCATCAGTTAACTCGTAATATGGTGATCCTACTGGAGGTATACTCACACAAACGAGAATCACATCCCTATCACAATCAAATATATGTTTACTGATTTTGAATACTAGCACATTATCGAAAGAATATTTCACAGTTTCAACATAATGAACTAAAGAGCGGCGGATACAACAAATTACCCCTCCTGATATACGCCCCTTATCGGAAAGTCCGTACGCTGGTGAGACAAAGCATTCGAAACAGTTATTTAAAGTGGCATTCTCAAATCTGTCCACAAAGGTTTCAACGAGGTACACTATATAAAACTGTAGCGAACAGAAAATAAAATCTGGATAGTCCATATTGGATAATATTTCATTAACATTCCAGGACAGAAAACGTAACAGTCTACCTGTGTGGGTACTGGCTTGAGAAAAAGCCTCGGCCGTCTTCCTAGGTCGCGCCGTCCCTGGAAGCAGAGCGCGTCTGGATGCGGTCACGGTGCTGCCCCTGGGTCACGTGCAGCTTGTCTTCCTTGAAGTAGACATTGTATCCTTCCGCCCTTGCTTCCTGGAGCTGCCTGCGCTGCCCGTCGGTCCTGTCGCTGGAAACACCATGTTCTTTCTCCTTCAGCTTGCTCCTGGCTCCAAGAATAGCGTATTTGTCGGGGTTTTTGTTCAGGCAGGCGATCAACGGGCGGATCTTCTCTGGCTCCGGCTTCCCGATGCGATGTGCACGGCGAACGTCTCGTAGTTCCAATCTTGTCGGCAGGACATCATTCACTGTCTCTGTGAACTACTCTTTTAGCTTGATTTACTATATGCTGGCTGTTTGTTTTGAAGTATTGTCTTGCCCACTCATTCGCATTTTGATTGTCTTAAGACTCATTTTCTATTAATTTTCTTATTTTGAAAGGAGCTTATTCTTCAGACCTTTTATTGATCTTGCATGTTTTGGTGGACGATTGAAGGGTGACTATGTGTGCCATACCCCTAGATGGATGGATGGATGGATGGATGGATGGATGGACGGATGGATGGATGGATGGATGGATGGATGGATGGATGGATGATGGATGATGGATGAATGGATGGATGGATGGATGAATGGACGGATGGGTGGATGGATGGATGGATGGATGGACGGATGGATGGATTGATGGATGGATGGATGGATGGATGGATGGATGGATGGATGGATGGATGGACGGATGGATGGACGGATGGATGGATACCCCTAGACAGGTCAAACAAGCCCATTCAGTTATTTGGATACAGGTGGGATTGTGACAGCTGGAGAAATGGTTGCTTCTAAAGATCTTTGACAGATATCGAGTAATCAACATTACCATCACCACTTTGAAAAAGGCACGAGAGGACAGAAGTATACATTGCAATATGGCAGTTAATTCCCAAGGGACACTTCTTGGAGGAGGTAATAAGGACTTTAAAAAAGGTCAGAATTCAATATTCATTTTCCTTACTTCTGGGTACACACAAAAGCGAATAGCCTTGTCGCAACTCCAAGTAGTAGTACGAAAGAGCCGTCTAATCGAGAGAGCTTGTTCTTGAAAAAAAAACTACCGAGGGGGTACACCCTGCACGTCAGTTCCGCGCTCCTCTGTGGACCAAACACCTCACTTTCAGCGCACGGTTGTGCCAGAGTGACCTCTTTAGTTGGGAGGCCCGGCTGGGAATTTCCTGCCTTCCGTGGCTGGGTGTAACCTGATACAGCCCTATCTCTTGCCCCAGATTTCAGCCGGCGCTTTAAGCTTCTGAGTAGGGTATACATTATTTTCTTCATTTTTGTGTGCGACAACAAAGTAGACAAATCTAGATGGGATCATTCAATAGACCGAAGAATACTCTTTCAAACAGTGGTGTCACTTACCTAGCTATCAATTAGACTTCCTTGAAGACCATGAGAATGTAATTTTCCAGGCTACTGTCCGGTATGCACACTGGAGGGGAGCAGCAACACAGGGAAACTTAGGAAATGGACTGTAGATTTTTCATCGAAATCAAAGTTGTTGTCGGTCTTTTTGCAGTCAGACAAGTTTAAAATCCTTGATATTACACATATCAACATTTAGTTTTTGTCCTTTTTGTTTGTTTCTTCAGCAAGAACAGTTGCATTTGCAACATGCAGGAGAGTACGTCGAGTACTCTTCTTATCAATGACGTTGATATTTCATCATGAAACAGGTTTCAAAACAACATCTTTGTACTCTGAGTAGGTTTAACTATTACAAGTATTCTGCAGGAGCAAATGACGGGAAAGTCTAATGATAAACTGAAGCTAGATCTTTATGCTATCTGCAAGAGGATGTCACTCATTAGTATAGTTGTGTTCTTTTCCTTTGGCGATGACTGCAACAGTGGAGAGGCAAGTGCCAGCTGCTCCTTCCGCAGCATTTTCTATTGCCTTTTTTGCCGACTGAATAGTATTTTGTGATGGAGTTGCTGATTTCTTTAATGCCAGGAGACGCTGATAGCATTTGTAACAAAATGTGGATGAATACAGACTTCCATTGGTTTCCTCTTTCACAGTAATTCCATGAATATTTTGAAGATCTGTAGCATGGTCCTTGCAGTTTCACAGGAATGCTGTCACGTTGTCTCTTTGATCTTTCTCCACACCATCTACAAAGTGAATTGAGTCTCTCAAAATGAATTGTCTCTGTGTGCTCTTCCCGCTCCATTGTTCATAAACGGCCTGCAGGGGTGCACTCACTCTGCATCATTACACTCCAAGACATGAAGTCTAACTGGAATTATGTTGTCTTCTTCTGGAGCAATAAAACACAAAGTACGGACCCTCCAAACAGTCAGGCGATAAAAACTATGGGTGATGAGTACGGGTGAGCCAAAGTTGTAGAAAATGATTCATTCTGATGCTCTCATCACTAGGAAACAAAGTGGGAAAGCTGCTGGGCAGCGATTGACCTACATCTTCATATTGTCCCCCCCCACCCCCCCACCCCACCCACCCCCCTTCCCCAGCCGATAGGGAAACTAGGCTATCAATACAGCGGATGCGGGCTAAACTAAACAGTCCCCAAAAGGCTCATTTTGTCGTCCAGAAGACTGAGGCATAAGCAGGGCACACTGTCAAGGGTCAGTGAGACACTGATCTGTGAGAAAGCCAAAAAGCTGCTCTCCAAACAAACGACAATCGTGGCATAACATTAGTGACGCATCCGAGGCTTTCCCTACACAAAAAGGGATGATGCTTGAAAGGCAGCGCCCTCAAGCGGCTGTGGTGTAGAGCAGATCAAGGGAGGTAAACAGACCACAGTGCAACATGTAAACACAGACGATGTTGCACGAATGTATTGGCGTGTTTCTCATTAATCCCGAGCACATGTGTCAACAAAAGTACCGTGTAATTTGTAGCAAAATGACTCCCTGCAATAAAGCTGGTATTTATGCACCTTTTTTCCCGTCTACATTGTGACATAAAGCTTACAATTGACACGGAATTGGTGAATGAAAACAGTAAAATTCTACTGCTTGTTTTCTTTTTTGTATTTCACACAACCATCAGACCTTTTGATGATATTCAAGTTTGTGCTTTTGGTGACTAAATTGTAAAACCAGACTATTGCAGCATGCCAGAGTGCAAAATTTTATTCAGAAATTAATTTCCCCCATTGAATAGTGATTAGTGAGCTAAAGAGCGTTGGTTGTCGAGTTAATAAAAGGGAACTTATGAAATTTTTACACTGCTTTGCATTTTCATAATTATTGTCAAAGTTATCGTTCCTTTGGTTTGTTGTTCTTTGCTCGGGCTGGCCTGTGTTTAGCAGTCGTTCTGATAATTCGGTCACCATGTCACGTGACGCCAGTCGATTTAGAGCTCGACACGAGAGACTATTCGAGCAGCTTCGTTCACGAAAGATCTGGAAATCTAGGGTTAGGTATAAAAAGAGCGACAAAGCGAGAGAGAGACAGACACGACTGACACGAGTCAGACACGAGCAGCAGATGGGACAGAGTTAAGGTGAGAGCTTAACTTTGTAAGGAGCGAATCTTCTGCGACAGTGCGTAGAGTGAAGCGAGTACGACGACGATTACTGATTTTCACCACTGTGTATAAGCGATCAGTGCGTGAATAAAGTTCATCGAAAACGACCACCAGTGTTTGTCACCTCGATTTCCCAACGCAAGCCAGGAGAACCCCCGCACAACAAGAGTAGAGTGCAACCTTGTCTTATAGTCTGCCTCACTGACAGTCATCACACACACACACGTTCTGTGACGTAGATCCGCCGTAGACCCAAGTCTCAACTGTACAGTGTCCCATCAACTGTAAAGCTTCGCTTTACGCTGGCAATCCTTGAGTCTGTTGTACAAACCACCACTACTGTTAACACAGTAACTATGCCTGGTAAGGTGAAGGGTTCTTGTAAGCAATTTTACTGTAAAATACAATTTAAAAACTCAGCATTACTCTATATGTTTACTGCAGCACCATCGCAGCCGCTTGGGGGCGCTGCCGTCACTCGTTTCGCAGAGACGCGCGTTTTGCGCCTTCTTTGTGTAACTTACGTTTTGTGATGAATGGAATGGATAGTTTTTGCTGCCTATCAGCCTTCGTAGGCTATGTGAGGCCATCAATCACTGCATCAATGCAACTATCGAAAGTAAGCGCGATTATTCTAAATACAAAGTGCCACTACCTACGGGGTATTAAGCCGCATTACATTTGCATATATTCCCATGGACGTTATCTATTTCATTCCAAACCAAAAACATGTCAGATAGATTTATCGCTCGATATTGAAAAACATATATTAAAATACCATTGTAAACAAACTTCAATAAGTTTTCAAGTAGATGATAACGACTCAACTTTATGACAGACACATTTCCTGAAAAAAATTGTAATAAGAATTTCCAAAATAGTGTGTAACACACAAAGTACTGGTAAAGACGGACGGACGGACGGACGGACGGACGGACGGACGGACGGACGGACGGACGGATGGATAGTAAGGTCTTGTCAGCCTGGCAGGATGATGGGCTGCAACGTTAGTTATAAAACACGCAAGGCTGAAAAAAAAGTCGTCGTTACGATAACCCAACAGATCCTGATTATTCTGCCGACCCTAAACTTATTTCGATCATGAAAGAGAGAGAGAGAGAGAGAGAGAGAGAGAGAGAGAGAGAGAGAGAGAGAGAGAGAGAGAGAGAGAGAGAGAGAGAGAGAGAGAGAGAGAGAGAAATTGACGGTAGGGCCTAAACAACGAAGTGGGTGCTCTCCCATCTTTGCTGCCATATAAGCACTCTGAGAATCCAGTTTTTGCGTATTAAAGTATTTAAAAAAGGAAAATAAAAGAAAAGCGTTTTCAGGGAAAGAAAAACTTGATTTATGTTCAATTTGGCCTCTTCTGTAGAAATAAACCGATTAGGCCGATCTATCGATTACCCCAACCCCCTTCCGCCCCCACCCCCACTCCCACCCCTTTTTGTCATGTTACCAGGCTAAATTTAAATGTTTATGTCAAAGTTACATTAAAAGAGGTAAAAGAAAAGTATCGAAAAGAGAGATAGATGAACAGATGCAGTATAAGTGCCTATCAGCTGTGTATGCTATATAAGGGCACAACGTTAATACAAACACGTTGTTCTACTAGATGTAAATGTTGACAAAGCAGATTACATGAAAAGAGGTAATCGGAGAAATATCGAGAGAAGAAACAAAAAGACACAATAGAACTCAAAGATAAGAGTAAAACTGTTTTTTTTTGGTCAAAAATCTAATCACATAGCAAAGGAATTTAAAACATTTATGAAAGACTGTTTAACCCACCCAGTAAATGCACAAGTCGGGGACACTCCACCAGAAAGTGACGCGTGGTGAGCCTGCACTGGCAGGCCCGGCTCTCTGGTGGAGTCGGAGGTTCTGACATAAACAAAAAGGAGTGGGTCACGACGGTATGGCCGATCCGGGAACATCAGAGCACAGCCTCTTCTCTTTTGATGAGTGATGAGGGGGGGGGGGGGGGATGTGTGTTTTTCGGGTTGCCCATTCCACACAGACGTAACATCATGAAAGAATACAGATTTTCCCCGTCCCAGCTACTGAACAGTAGATCTGCACCTCGCACACCATCAAACGCCAAAGCTTGCTCGCCTAAATCCGCCTGTCAAAAGACAGGGTTTCAACAGGCGAGTAGAGGTTGAGGGGCTGACTATGCAGTCATGCAGAAAGAGAGACTTCTGGATATAGGGCTGCCAGGAGCTGTTGATCTTTATTGAAAAAACGATGGAAGGTTCAGAAAGCTCCTTGTAGGACGATTGTTGTATTTTGGCACCTCATAGACGTTGAACCAACATTCTCACAGTCACACTTCATGAAGTTTATCATGTGCTCTGCCCGGCCTGAAACAAAACCATTTTAATTTATTTATTGATATGAGATACTAGGTTGCCCGCCGGGATCCTGCCAACACCGTTCCTCCGCCAACACCGTTCCTCCGCCAACACCGTTCCTCCGCCAACACCCTTCCTCCGCCAACACCCTTCCTCCGCCAACACCCTTCCTCCGCCAACACCCTTCCTCCGCCAACACCCTTCCTCCGCCAACACCCTTCCTCCGCCAACACTCTTCCTCCGCCAACACCCTTCCTCCACTAACACACTTCCTCCGCCAACACCCTTCCTCCGCCAACACCCTTCCTCCGCCAACACCCTTCCTCCGAAAACACCCTTCCTCCGCCAACAACTTTCTTCCACCAACACCCTTCCTCCGCCAACACCCTTCCTCCGCCAACACCCTTCCTCCGCCAACACCCTTCCTCCGCCAACACCCTTCCTCCGCCAACACTCTTCCTCCGCCAACACCCTTCCTCCGCCAACACCCTTCCTCCGCCAACACTCTTCCTCCGCCAACACCCTTCCTCCACTAACACACTTCCTCCGCCAACACCCTTCCTCCGCCAACACCCTTCCTCCGCCAACACCCTTCCTCCGCCAACACCCTTCCTCCGCCAACACTCTTCTTCCGCCAACACCCTTCCTCCACTAACACACTTCCTCCGCCAACACCCTTCCTCCGCCAACACCCTTCCTCCGCCAACACCCTTCCTCCGAAAACACCCTTCCTCCGCCAACAACTTTCTTCCACCAACACCCTTCCTCCGCCAACACCCTTCCTCCGCCAACACCCTTCCTCCACCAACACCCTTCCTCCGCCAACACCCTTCCTCCGCTAACACCCTTTCTCCGCTAACACCCTTCTTCCGCCAACACCCTTCCTCCGCCAACACCCTTCCTCCACCAACACCCTTCCTCCACCAACACCCTTCCTCCGCTAACACCCTTCCTCCGCCAACACCCTTCCTCCGCCAACACCCTTCCTCCGCCAACACCCTTCCTCCGCCAACACCCTTCCTCCACCAACACCCTTCCTCCACCAACACCCTTCCTCCACCAACACCCTTCCTCCGCCAACACCCTTCCTCCGCCAACACCCTTCCTCCGCCAACACCCTTCCTCCGCCAACACCCTTCCTCCGCCAACACTCTTCCTCCGCCAACACCCTTCCTCCGCCAACACCCTTCCTCCGCCAACACCCTTCCTCCGCCAACACCCTTCCTCCGCCAACACTCTTCCTCCGCCAGCACCCTTCCTCCACCAACACCCTTCCTCCGCGAACACCCTTCCTCCACTAACACACTTCCTCCGCCAACACCCTTCCTCCGCCAACACCCTTCCTCCGCCAACACCCTTCCTCCGAAAACACCCTTCCTCCGCCAACAACTTTCTTCCACCAACACCCTTCCTCCGCCAACACCCTTCCTCCGCCAACACCCTTCCTCCACCAACACCCTTCCTCCGCCAACACCCTTCCTCCGCCAACACCCTTCCTCCGCTAACACCCTTCTTCCGCCAACACCCTTCCTCCGCCAACACCCTTCCTCCACCAACACCCTTCCTCCACCAACACCCTTCCTCCGCTAACACCCTTCCTCCGCCAACACCCTTCCTCCACCAACACCCTTCCTCCGCCAACACCGTTCCTCCGCCAACACCCTTCCTCCACCAACAACTTTCTTCCACCAACACCCTTCCTCCGCCAACACCCTTCCTCCGCCAACACCCTTCCTCCGAAAACACCCTTCCTCCGCCAACAACTTTCTTCCACCAACACCCTTCCTCCGCCAACACCCTTCCTCCGCCAACACCCTTCCTCCACCAACACCCTTCCTCCGCCAACACCCTTCCTCCGAAAACACCCTTCCTCCGCCAACAACTTTCTTCCACCAACACCCTTCCTCCGCCAACACCCTTCCTCCGCCAACACCCTTCCTCCACCAACACCCTTCCTCCGCCAACACCCTTCCTCCGCTAACGCCCTTTCTCCGCTAACATCCTTCTTTCGCCAACACCCTTCCTCCGCCAACACCCTTCCTCCACCAACACCCTTCCTCCGCCAACACCCTTCCTCCGCTAACACCCTTCCTCCGCCAACACCCTTCCTCCGCCAACACCCTTCCTCCACCAACACCCTTCCTCCGCCAACACCCTTCCTCCGCTAACACCCTTCCTCCGCCAACACCCTTCCTCCACCAACACCCTTCCTCCACCAACACCCTTCCTCCGCCAACACCCTTCCTCCGCCAACACCCTTCCTCCGCCAACACCCTTCCTCCGCCAACACCCTTCCTCCACCAACACCCTTCCTCCGCCAACACCCTTCCTTCGCCAACACCCTTCCTCCGCCAACACCCTTCCTCCGCCAACACCCTTCCTCCGCCAACACCGTTCCTCCGCCAACACCCTTCCTCCGCTAACACCCTTCCTCCGCCAACACCCTTCCTCCGCCAACACCCTTCCTCCGCCAACACCCTTCCTTCGCCAACACCCTTCCTCCGCCAACACCCTTCCTCCACCAACACCCTTCCTCCGCTAACACCCTTCCTCCGCCAACACCCTTCCTCCGCCAACACCCTTCCTCCGCCAACACCCTTCCTCCACCAACACCGTTCCTCCGCCAACACCCTTCCTCCGCCAACACCCTTCCTCCACCAACACCCTTCCTCCGCTAACACCCTTCCTCCGCCAACACCCTTCCTCCGCCAACACCCTTCCTCCATCACACTGGTTGCAGCGCACGGCCAACGACTGTAACGAGACCATATCCCCATCCCAGTGAAAAACATGTGCCTTCTGTCTGAGGTGTAATATATATATATATATACATGTGTGGGCATACATGAATGTAAGTGCATGTTTTTCTAAACTTATGCCATGAACAATATAAATATTCTGCGATTTAACTACAGAGAATTAGCAGATAATTTCAAGCACAGAGATGTTCTGGATGCTATAAAACAGAAGAAACCAGACAGTTTTCCTCCCATTTCTTCAGTTCCATACCAAATGCTGATACAGAATGAGTTAGAATGGGGCATGGATGAATAGTCTCCTCTGGCACAATGTCACGTGGTGTTGCCGTTTTGTTTGATAATACGTCTGAATACAAAATTAACAGGGTTTAAAAAAGTATAAAGGTAAGTACATTCTGATGGATATAAATATGAAGGGCAATTTATGAACCCAATGAAGACGTTCAACATTTTGTAAATGGATATTAAGCTTTTGAAAACTGTGTGAAAACCGAAAAGCCCATTCAGATGGACGCATCTTTACAATTTTTGTATCAACGCGTAGATTAACCTTTTATCTGCAAAACTGTAGTGCATCTGGAGTCGTGTGGATCACTCACGCGAGCCGCTCGGCTCGAGATCAGCGGTAGTGAAGTGATTTTGACTTGAACTTCCATCGCAAAAGCTGTATTCCTCGCCCGTCCAGCTTGAATGCATTTATAGTGACTATTTTGAGTGAAGCTGTGACTTAATAATATGCTTCAATAAAAGTTAGACTTGCGAAATTTAACAGTAGTGTGTCTGTTTGATACGCTTTCAGTAGCCCACATGTCAACCTACAGTTGATACCGCGTGACGAGTTGTGTTGACACGTGAATCTAAACCGAGTCAGCGACGTTCAACATTTTAGCTCGGTTTTATCCTCGTCCCAGTCATTCTGTGCCACAGAGATTACCAGATTGTCTATGTCACCGTTTGATCATGTATTTATTCTCTAAAGCTATGCATGCCATTTAAATTAGGAAGAAGGATCTGGAATAGTATTTGTCGTTAAAAGTACCTCCAACACTATTTCCACAAAAACTTTTAAAAAATAAGCTAGGTAGGGCACTAAATAATATGTACAAATTCGATAACATGAATTATTTGTGCAGGGATGAAAATTTGTTTTTACTTCCGGGTGATATTTTAAGAAAGCTTGTAAATTTTGCACCGAATGACTTAATGTTTTGGATATGCATTTGATCACGTGACCCAACGGTGACAGACTATCTGGATGTAGTCTCTGTGGCGCAGAATGCATCCCAGTCAACGCAGCTTACAGGGCCTCATATGGGTTCTATATGGGAAAATGTTTGAGACCCATCTGGCCTCCTGTCTGGGATTTCCCGCAGGGATTCATACAGAGCCCATAACAGAACGGCCTGGATTGCCCATGTTCTTCCCATACACTTTTTGTAGAGAGGCAATGCTTACTGCATTCTGTGAACCCGAGTTAGTAGACTGTTTCGCCTGCAGGCGAAGTCTCTAGTGACTAGAATGTGCTTACTGATGCATGGTTTTAGTTGATGTAACTACAGTAGGCCTATATGGAGCTTGACGCTTGGTTTTCCTCTGCATCTTGTGCTATTGATGGCGTGTACATCACGTGATCCATAATATGCCACAAAACCTATCCAATGGTTACGTCAGTTCCACTTGCCACACTTATCTTATACAAAACACATCTATCCACTTTGCTGCAACTAGGAGGCAGAGTAAACTTTTGTGTAATTTTAATAAGTTTACATACATTAAATATCTCTGATTTACATGTCTGTAGAACACTTTTACAACTATATAATTTCATTTACCTTTTTACATCCGATTCCTTTTTGCTACAAACATCACTTATGAATACTATTTACGTTCAAATGCAGAAGGGAAAGATATAATAAAACTGATAAACATCCCCCCCCCCCCCCCTAAAAAAAAGAGAGGCTAGCATCATGCAGAAGCAAAATCAAGTTGAACCTTAACGTACAAGAACACCATGCCTACATTAAATTCATGCAAGGTAAAAACAGCAATAAGTGCGTCGACTTATAAGGCAGGTGGTGCATGAGATATACCAGAGTTATCACATAGATATAATTCCACCTTTGAAAGGGGGATAGTCGTGCCCAGTCCATTTGACAAGGGTAGGGTGGTGGGAAGGCCCAGTCCATTTGGCAAGGGTAGGGTGGTGGGAAGGCCCAGTCCATTTGGCAAGGGTAGGGTGGTGGGAAGGTCCAATCCATTTGGCAAGGGTAGGGTAGTGGGAAGGCCCAGTCCATTTGGCAAGGGTGGGTAGTGGGAAGGCCCAGTCCATTTGGCAAGGGTGGGTAGTGGGAAGACCCAGTCCATTTGGCAAGGGTGGGTAGTGGGAAGGTCCAATCCATTTGGCAAGGGTGGGTAGTGGGAAGGCCCAGTCCATTTGGCAAGGGTGGGTAGTGGGAAGGCCCAGTCCATTTGGCAAGGGTGGGTAGTGGGAAGGTCCAATCCATTTGGCAAGGGTGGGTAGTGGGAAGGTCCAATCCATTTGGCAAGGGTAGGGTGGTGGGAAGGCCCAGTCCATTTGGCAAGGGTGGGTAGTGGGAAGGCCCAGTCCATTTGGCAAGGGTAGGGTGGTGGGAAGGCCCAGTCCATTTTACAAGGGTAGGGTGGTGGGAAGGTCCAATCCATTTGGCAAGGGTGGGTAGTGGGAAGGTCCAATCCATTTGGCAAGGGTAGGGTGGTGGGAAGGCCCAGTCCATTTTACAAGGGTAGGGTGGTGGGAAGGCCCAGTCCATTTGGCAAGGGTGGGTGGTGGGAAGGCCCAGTCCATTTGGCAAGGGTAGGGTGGTGGGAAGGTCCAGTCCATTTTACAAGGGTAGGTAGTGGGAAGGTCCAATCCATTTGGCAAGGGTGGGTAGTGGGAAGGCCTAGTCCATTTGGCAAGGGTAGGGTGGTGGGAAGGCCCAGTCCATTTTACAAGGGTAGGGTGGTGGGAAGGCCCAGTCCATTTTACAAGGGTAGGGTGGTGGGAAGGCCCAGTCCATTTTACAAGGGTAGGGTGGTGGGAAGGTCCAATCCATTTGGCAAGGGTAGGGTGGTGGGAAGGCCCAGTCCATTTTACAAGGGTAGGGTGGTGGGAAGGCCCAGTCCATTTGGCAAGGGTGGGGTGGTGGGAAGGTCCAGTCCATTTTACAAGGGTAGGGTGGTGGGAAGGCCCAGTCCATTTGGCAAGGGTAGGGTGGTGGGAAGGCCCAGTCCATTTGGCAAGGGTAGGGTGGTGGGAAGGTCCAGTCCATTTTACAAGGGTAGGGTGGTGGGAAGGCCCAGTCCATTTTACAAGGGTAGGGTGGTGGGAAGGCCTAGTCCATTTGGCAAGGGTGGGTAGTGGGAAGGCCTAGTCCATTTGGCAAGGGTAGGGTGGTGGGAAGGTCCAGTCCATTTTACAAGGGTAGGGTGGTGGGAAGGCCCAGTCCATTTGGCAAGGGTAGGGTGGTGGGAAGGCCCAGTCCATTTGGCAAGGGTAGGGTGGTGGGAAGGCCCAGTCCATTTGGCAAGGGTGGGTGGTGGGAAGGCCCAGTCCATTTGGCAAGGGTGGGTGGTGGGAAGGCCCAGTCCATTTGGCAAGGGTAGGGTGGTGGGAAGGCCCAGTCCATTTGGCAAGGGTAGGGTGGTGGGAAGGCCCAGTCCATTTGGCAAGGGTGGGTGGTGGGAAGGTCTCGTGAAGCAGACCACAATGGGAGCCCTCACCATATGATTGTATGTGTGAGTCCAGGTGGGCAGGTTGCACAGTTTCCCATCCTGCCCTCTATGTGGATGACTTGCACTTGCAGCACGTTCACGGTGCAGTGAATCGTGCATGTTGCAGTGGTTTAAACGCCACCTATCATGGAAATCTAGTAGAGCTGCAATAAAACTGTCGGTTAAGACTGAGTCACGGAATGTAAGTGCACGTATGCAACAACTAATAAAAACTGACGTCGTGCCGGAAGCGAGACTTCTGAACGTCAACCATTAATTGGACCAACAACAAAAAAGCAAACCTCTGCTTTGAATAGAAAGGTAGTGTTTCTTGTAGAGGCTAGATTAAAACTATTTAACGACTCAACAAGCATGAGTGTGCATGATTAATAATAAACAAGGCACAGCAGTAAGTATTTCTCACACATTTTCCTGGAACAGCTGCTGTAGGAAAAAAAATGTTCCACTTCCAGTCAACATCTGTACCAAGACTCCAACTCGGAATATCACATCCTGACTCGATCAGTATCCACACATATCAAACCTTCTCATTATTAAAACGTTTTGATCATTTAAGCACTGCAGCATGAAGGTTATTTCTTCCATGAATATGATGTATAAACGGCCTAATTTCGACTAAAGGTACTCCGAATGTTCTCTACCGCACGACCCTGAACATTAATGACCGTGCATGTGGGGAGCGAACCTATCAACTAGATTTTGGGATAAACGAAGAAATGCATGGAGTGGTACGTTACTACAGAATGCAACATATATAATATACATGTATTACACTAGAACGCCACTCGATTGTCACTGACGTGCCATTAGATACACAGAGATGATTCGTCATAATTATGATGTACTGCTGTTATTATGGTTGCTAGTGTCAGTCCTGTTGATATTCCGTCTTTGGATACGTCGCTGTGTTTCAATCTGCTGTAACAGACGATACAGTTATGGCTCCAGCGATACCTGCTGACCGAGATCCTTTTGTAGCAAGATGTCAGTGTTGCTGCTGTCGATGATGCGAAAGATTCCACGCTGACTGGGAGATGTCCGCGTGTTATCTATATATTAATACGCAAAGGTAAAACTTTGTGCAACATCTCCTCCGAGACCGTTTCGCCGATCGCTTTGCTTTTTGGCATCAGCCTAGAGGATGGTCGGGAAGGGGTCGTAGGGTATTTTTCGTGACCAAATTTGACTTTGAAGTGACGTTTTAGGGCGTCGCAAGTTTCAGGTGGCAAGGGACGGAACTCTGAAAGGGAAGCTGTGGCATGTGTGACGTCGAATCAAAGAATGACGTCGGTGACGCAATTTCGTAATTTTCTTCTCCCTCAAGTCCTCGCAAGTTTCAGTCGGCCTTCGTCCTATGATCGCATGGGTAGGTGGGGGAGAGGGAGATAGTGGGAGGGAATGGGGTGGGGGAGAGGGAGATGGTGGGAGTGGGTAGGGGAGAGGGTGATAGTGGGAGGGGGTGGGGCAAGGGGGAGAGGGAGATGGTGGGAGGGTTAGGTGGAGGAGAGGGAGATGGTGGGAGGGGATGGGGTGGGGGAGAGGGAGATGGTGAGAGGGGGTGGGGTGGGGGAGAGGGAGATGGTGGAAGTGGTTGCTTGGGGGAGAGGGAGATGGTGGGAGGAGGTTGGGGAGAGGGAGATGGTGGGAGGGGATGGGGTGGGGGAGAGGCAGATAGTGGGAGGGGATGGGGTGGGGGAGAGGGAGATGGTGGGAGGGGATGGGGGGGGGGAGGGAGATGGTGGGAGGGGATGGGGGGGGGGAGAGGGAGATGGTGGGAGGGGATGGGGGGGGGGACGGAGATGGTAGGAGGGGATGGGGGGGGGGGAGAGAGGGAGATGGTGCGAGGGGGTGGGGTGGGGGAGAGGGAGATGGTGGGAAGGGATGGGGTTGGGGAGAAAGGAAGATGGTGGGAGGGGGGGGTGGGGGAGAGGGAGATGGTGGGAGGGAATGGGGTGGGGAAGAGGGAGATGGCGGGAGGGGACGGGTTGGGGAAAAAGGAGATGGTATGAGAGGTGGGGTGGGTGGGGGAGAAAGAGATGGTGGGAGGGGATGGGGGGGGGGGGTGAGAGGGAGATGGTGGGAAGGGATGGGGGGGGGGGAGAGGAAGATGGTGGGAGGGGGTAGGGGTAGGGGAGAGGGAGATGGTGGGAGGGGATGGGGGTGGGGGAGAGGGAGATGGTGGGAGGGGATGGGGTGGGGAAGAGGGAGATAGTGGGAGGGGATGGGGTGGGGGAGAGGGAGATGGTGGGAGGGGGTGAGGTGGGGAAGAGGGAGATGGTGGAAGTGGTGGTTTGGGGATGAGGGAGATGGTGGGAGGAGGTTGGGGAGAGGGAGATGTTGGGAAGGCATGGGGTGGGGGAGAGGCAGATGGTGGGAGGTGGTGGGGTGGAGGAGAGGGAGATGGTGGGAGAGGATGGGGTGGGGAAGAGAGAAATGGTGGGAGGGAATGGGGGTGGGGGAGAGGGAGAAGGTGGGAGGGCATGGGGTGGGGAAGAGGGAGATGGTTGGAGGGGATGGGGTGGGGGAGAGGGAGATGGTGGGAGGGGATGGGGTGGGGGAGAGGGAGATGGTGCGAGGGGGTGGGTGGGGAAGAGGGAGATGGTGGGAGGGAATGGGATGGGGAAGAGGGAGATGGTGGGAGGGGACGATGTGTGGGAGAAAGAGATGGTGGGAAGGGATGGGGGTGGGGGGGGGGGGGGTGAGAGGGAGATAGTGGGAGAGGACGGGGTGGGGGAGAAAGAGATGGTGGGAGGGGATGGGGTGGGGGAGAGGGAGATGGTGGGAGAGGGAGGGGGGAGGGGAGAGGGAAATGGTGGGAGGGGAGGGGGGGGGGGAGAGGGAGATGATGGGAGGGGACGGGGTGGGGAAGAGGGAGATGGTGGGAGGGGGTGGGGTGGGGAAGAGGGAGATTAAACTTGCCGTGCTTTGCAACCACAGATTGTGATGTTTGATTTTTTTTTACTCTCTTCTCTCTCTCTCTTCTGTCTCTGTCTCTCTCCCCGTGCGTAGCACGGGTACCCGCTAG
>JAWQFJ010002294.1:160324-207824 GCA_034096865.1 Theodoxus fluviatilis
ATAGTACATGAACATAGCTAATGAACGTATTGTAATGAAGTCCTGCGTGGACAATAAGGTTCCCAGTTCTTCTCTTGTGTACGTGTTACTGAGCATTGAGGCATATCTCTGTCTGGGGTCTTCATACAATGGACAAGCAAGGAGAAAGTGCACTTCACATTCAACTTCCTCTCTGCAAGCAGGGCATATATATAATTCATCTGACGCATCGTTGTAATATCTAAGTTTATGGATGTACAGTTCACTAAATCCTGCCCGGAAGCTGATGAAGACATCTCTAAAGGGCTTTTTGTCTAAAGCAAACAAATACTTTTCGTTCATCCAAATAGGTTTGATTATCCTATAAAATGTGTATCTATCACTATTTTTCAAGACCATGGTCCACTCAGTTTTAAAGTCTAAAATCATACGTCTTTTTAGTTCTCTAATGAAAGCACGCTCATTTGTTACATTCTGGTTTTCCCATTCTTGTCCAAAATTCTATTTGTACGGTTAATCTTTGATCTTACATGCCCAACTTACTTGATTATTAGAATTCAACATCATTCTGTACACCATGTTTGGGTAACGTACATTTTCCATCCTCCACACTTTCAACCAGTATCTAATTGAGCGGAGTAGTCCATTTATACGAAGTGGATACCTTCCAGTTTCCCCATAAGCGATTTTGTTTGGTGCCATAACGGGTAGGTTTAAAACTATCTTTAAGGTCTCTAAATGAACAGATTCAATGACGGAACCGTCGTAAATACCCCATATTTCAGAGGAATACAGCAATATGCTAGCAACCTGGACGTCAAACATTTTGAAAAATGCATCGGGTGATAAACATTGCAACTTCCTGATACATCTAATGACTTGAGTTGCGCTAGCTTTCGCTCGCAACAATAGGTCTAACTGGAGCGTTTTGAAGGAGACTTTGGTGGTGAACAGCGACCCAAGGTACCTGTATTCAGGGACGATCTCTAAAACGTAGTCACCTAAGTACCATCTTTCGTGTTGGGCCAAATGTCCACCATTCCTAAACACCATTACCTTAGTTTTGTCTTTATTTACCTTCAGGCCAAGTGCATCTGCTTCTTTAATAAGCGAATTAATCTGGTTCTGTAACCCAACAGCTGTATCGGATACAAGCACTATATCATCCGCAAACAGTAAGGAATACACGAAAGTGTTACCAGGCATACCAGGTGTTTTCCAGCTCTGATTACAATTTTAGCCACGTAGTTGACCATCAAAGAAAAAATTATCGGACTCATCTTGTAGCCCTGCTTCAATCCCGAGTGGCACTCGAACAGATCTGAATAGCAGCCATTGCATCTAATTCTACATACAAATTTTGAATATACAATTGACTGGAGCATTTTTAACATTCTTCCTGTGACACCGTTCATCTGAAGGATTTTCCAGAGAGCCGACTTGTTTACCGTGTCGAAGGCCCTTTTGAAATCGACTAAGGCTGCGTACATCTTCCGTTGTCTTGACAAGTTACGGCGTATGATAGAATGCAACATAAATATGTTGTCTACTCTAGAATAGCCCCTCCGGAACCCAGCCTGTTCTTCAACAATTAAGTTGTTGTCCTCCGCCCAAGCCTTCAGTCTATTGTTAAGTATTAATGTGAAGACTTTACTCAGGATACTGGTAAAACAAATAACCTTTCTTGAATATTGGTATTATATCTGAGCTTCTCCACGGATTCGGGAAGTAAGCCTTCGTGAACATTGAATTTAGTAATGATGTGAAAAAGTCTAACATATTGTGTGGCATACATTTGATAATTTCAGACGTAATTTCGTCTCCTCCTGCTGCTTTACCCAATTTCAACCCAGTAATGGCCTGAATGACTTCCTCACGTGTTATACCAGCATCTAAGGAGCCCGTTTCATCGTGGATTTTAATAATTAAGGTATCATCTATTGTACTCAATCCTGACTCGTCTGTAGCCGACAAAAGATCGCGGAAGTAATCCCTCATGGAATTGCACGCTACAGGACATACCGTAGGCGATTTTGAGTTAACTTTACGCAGTTGCCTCCAAAACGTTCCCGAATCATGTACACTTTCCAGTAACGATGTCACCATCCTACTCCTGAATGAACCCCATTTGTCCTTGATCATTTTGAAATACTCACTCCTCTTTTTGCTGTACAACGACTTTACATAACTTGAATTAGACCTGATGTACCAGCGATATAGGTGACGTAAGTTTTGTTTAAATGAGACAGTCCTTATCAAACCATGGCTGCTTATGACGATTTTGGCCAATTTTAAACACTTTCTTCATTGATTCTGTTGCTTTCAATAAGCAGTCGCTTAAATCATACAAAGCTTTTTCAAAGTCTGCTTCCTGTGCTAACTTCATCTCACTAAGATCACATTGCTGAAAAAGGTTAACTGCAGTTCTGCCAAACTCTTCCGCTTTACTCGGGTCCCAAACAATTTTACTGATTGCTACTTTGGAACATAACTGATTTGCCAACATGTCACTGTTACGGAAAAAACGGGGGAGGAGGGGAGGAGAGTGGTGTTGTTCCATCCGCAATCCTCCCACTGGTGGATCCCGACCCTTGCGGGACGCTCAGGCTTTTCCAAGCAAGACAACAGTTTCAATGATGCTTCGGTATAACCCCTTTATCCCTCCAGGTTTACTGGAGGTCCTCACAGCTTTATCTGTCTGTCTGTGTGTGTGTGCGTGTCTGTCCCGACTTAACGGCTGATATCTCAAAAATTACTGGACGGATTTCCTTGACATTTTGCACACTTACTGTAAGTTAGGTCCGATTGAATGTATCAAATTTTCAGAATCGAGGTTTGAAAAAAAAGTGACTTTTTAAGGTCGTAAACTCGAAAACACCCCCCTAAAATGTCCCTTGGCGGAATGGCAATATTTCGCCTTTTCCTTCACTCCCGTCGCCAGCAGCGTTTCTCCCACAGTGTACGAGCATTCACCAGTTACATAAATAGTTTTCGTGATCCTCCCCAGAAAAAAATCGCCTTTGCTTAAAAAAATACCGTTTTACAGTCAAAATTGGTGTCTCCACCCGCGCGGCCGGTCCGACTCTTAGAACAGCCACTCCGTCTCAGCGCAATAGAGTAGGCCTATACTACCAAGTTCTGTTCGCATGGCCTAATGGCAGTGAATCGATATTACATTTGGCAGAAATAGACCTTGAGTATCCTAAAATGTACAAGACCACTCAAATTTTATGAACTATCATCCATTTGTCTACAATTTACAGTGCAAAATACGAACCGAGGGGGTTTGCGGAAAACGTTATAATTGCTTCACAAACACTTATTCATGTCAGTTCCCGAACAGCTCACCTGGTAGAGCGTTGGACTATTGTTTTGTTAGGTCACGCGTGAACGGATTCGAATCCGTGCAGAAACTTTTTTCTCCCTCTTTTTTTGAGAGGTTGCGGGTTCGAACCCGACCTGGTTTTTGTTGTTGTTTTGTTTTGTTTTGTTTTCCCCTCTTTTCTCGAGAGGTTGCGGGTTCGAACCCGATCTTCTTCTTTTTTTTCAGCGCCAGCGGTTTTTATTCACTGCTGGAGAATTCCTGTCCCCAGACGCTAATCACTCTATGACCTTGTCCTTCCGCCCTCCAACGCTCCGACCCTCCGGCCGCAGGGGCCAGAGGTCAGGGGAGAGGGGGCAGCTATGAGAGAGAGGGGTGTGGGGAGAGAGAGAGAGAGAGAGCTCGGCCGTGTTCACGTTACATACCCTCGACTGGGATGCGTGAACAATGCTTCGGCCAATACCAAACCATCTCATGAAAACAAGGTACTATCTATAGCAGAGAAGGGAGCAGCGAGAACAAAGGTGGGGCCAGACTATTCTAGAAGGTACCTTGACTGTTCCACTAGTCAGGTACTGTTTCGGGGAAGCGATTTCATGATGGTTGCTCTGAGAAATGCGGGGCGGTTGTTAGAACAAAGGAGGGTCGGAACATTCTGGCAAGTTCCTTAACTGAACAAAGACTTCACAACATCACCACCTTCTAGCAATAACTCCAAACTAAGGTGCATTGTCAGGACATTTTCTCTAACAAGCAATGATTTACAATGCTTCATTAAATTCTTCGAAACAATGAAATAATCAGCCACACTATTACCTGTAGGGGAAATATAAGTATAATTACCTTCTATATCCTCAGCTATTGTGCCGTTTAAAATTGACAAGTCAAAACCTAAGGAGATGGACAGTAGTGCCTGGGCGAATTCATTTAAAGTTCCATCACGAGAATTTCTACTCTCATAAACATTGTCGCATCTGCTATCCGAGTACTCATCAAGATTACCAGCATTGTGATTAGCGGTTCGGGCGTTCAAATCCCCGCATACTATTACATCAAAATCTGCATAATCAGTGAATAATTGTAGCAAACATTGTTCCAATTTCTGCATCCCATTGTATCCATTGACTGACTCGTAGTAAGGAGATCCCAAGGGGGGCACATAAATGCATATCAAAATAGCATCTCTGTCACCAAGAAAAAGCTCTCTATTAATTCTAAATACAAGTAGATTGTCAAATGAGTACTTTATGGCAACGACAAATCTCATTACGGAATGGCTGAAACAACAAATCACTCCTCCCGATCTCCGACCCCTTTCTGAAAGTTTGAGAGCAGGCGAGACGAAACACCTAAAATGTCTTTCCATGAAGGCGTTCTCAAATCTTTCAACGAAAGTCTCGACAAGACAAACAATATGAAAACTAAGCAGGTAGTCCAGAAAGTCCGGATCTTCCATTTTAGTCAAAATGCCATTCACATTCCATGACAAAATTTTCAAGGTACATGTACCTGAATGTGAGATGTCAGGAGTGATAGAGCCTCGGCCACCGTCCTATCTTCTCGCCGAGTCGATCAGCTGTTGAGCTGCCATGGAGGCAGAGTGCGTTCTCACTCCGTTCCGTCCAGCGGTCCGCCCACGCATGACGCTCTGCTCGCCTCCATGAGGATCGGCGATGTTCGCTGCTCTCCTCTCCTTGGATAGTCCGGAGAGAGAGAGAGAGAGAGAGAGAGAGAGAGAGAGAGAGAGAGAGAGAGAGAGAGAGAGAGAGAGAGAGAGAGAGAGAGAGAGAGGGTGGGGAGTGGGGGTGGAGGAGGGAGGCTTGTCGGGCGCACAAAGGACGCTCTAGCTCTTCCACACCCAGTCGTGGCAGTTGTGTCCACGGAGCAGGACGCCTCTTCGTGTGCTTGTGATAGGACAGCTCAGAGAGAGAGAGAGAGAGAGAGAGAGAGAGAGAGAGAGAGAGAGAGAGAGAGAGAGAGAGAGAGAGAGAGAGAGAGACCAGGGCCGGACCAAATGAGTTGTGGGGGGGGGGGGGGGGGGGGGTTCCTTTTTGGTTGGGGGGGACAAATCAGCGAAGTGGCGAAGCTTCGCAGGCGCGCAAACTAGGGGGGTCCGGGGGCATGCCCCCCCTGAAAATTATGGAAAAACGGTTAAAATCTGTGCAATCTGGTGCATTCTGGGCCTTGTTTTGAGGGGTAATAGCAGCATTGTTTTTGGAGACACACACAAGAAATATATATAATTTTTTAAAACTCAAACCAAGGTACATGCTTTTTCTAGGGGGGGGGGGGGGGTTCCGGAACCCCTGAAAACCCCCCCCCCCCCGGGTCCGGCCCTGGAGACAGACAGACACTGACTGACTGACTGACTGACTGACTGACTGACTGACAGAGACAGAGGAGGGGGACCGGATAAAAGCACGATTTAATTCATGTATCTGTGTGTCTGCATGCCCGTTTCTGTGACTGTTTCCATCTCTCTCTCTCTCTCTCTCTCTCTCTCTCTCTCTCTCTCTCTCTCTCTCTCTCTCTCTCTCTCTCTCTCTCTCTCTCTCTCTCTCTAACTTGAACTGAGCAATACAAATTTAGTGCACCAGTTTTTTATCTTAGGCCGTGTGATGAAACAATAAGCTCGTTGAGGGAACTTAGACATCAGGGCTCACAGAGGCAAGCACAGGTATACACCAGGAAGCACTACACCGGGTAGTTTGGCAGACAGGCATGCAGTGAGACTGAATGACAGTGAAGCAGGATGACAGATACTTTTTAGCAGACTCATCGTGGGGATATATATAGAAAAGTCGACAAACAGTAAGACTAGCAGACACTGAAACAGACAGCGAGGCAGGCTTACAGCGAGGCAGGCAGACATATAATGTGGCAATGAGACAAGCAGGCAGATAGCATGCAGGAAGACAGGACTGACGTAGACAGGCTGTGAGAGAGGCGGTCAGTGTGGTGGGCAGACATGATGTAGTAGATAGTGAAGTAGTTACGTAGTAATGCAGTCAAGTATTGACAGGCAGGTAGGCAGAATGACAGACATGCAATTAGGCAGGGACTGAGAAAGACAGGCATACAGCAAAGCGTGCAACCAAGAAGGCAGACACGCAGGAAGGTAGTGACAGTGACATGCAGACGGGCAGACAGGCCTAGTGAGGGGGAAAAAGAGGGGGCGTGTGAGAGCGACTTGTGAGGTATCGAGGGCTGTTGTTGTGTGGCTGGCGGGGGTGGGGGAGCCGTGGCGGGGCGGGCGGGGGGCGTGTGACGGGCAGTGAGGGACGGAAGACATTTTTGTGTCTGTTCGGGCTGTGTTGGGAGCTGGGGAGAGCGGGGGGGGGGGGGGGCAGGGGGCGTCGTGATCAGAGTGGATAAGTGAGGTGAGAGGCTGGGCTGTGTTGTGGCTGGGGGAGCCGAGGGGGCGGCGAGGCCGGATGCGAGGATGTGTTTGCGGTCGCGTCCTGCAGCCATGCGAAGTATTTTGATCGGAGTCTGCTAGCGTCAGTCGGTCCAAGTAGCTTGCCTTCCCTGCCCTGCTCTGCTGCGTCTCCCGACTTGAGGGCCGTCTGCCTTCCCTGCCCTGCCCTGCTGCGTCTCCCGACTTGAGGGCCGTCTACCTTCCCTCTGGAGACTGGGAGGACAGGGCGGCTGGACTGGGAGTGAGGGTGCTCTTTTGGCAAGCTGGTTGATTTGATGTCTGGCGATAACGCATTGCTCTGTTAAAATGCCTGCTCCACTGTGTATAAAGTTGTTGAAAGCTTGCTTTCAGTCCGTTGTCAGCGAATGTCAGCTCGTTCTCTTGTATAGAGTGTGAGAGGGAGAGGGAGAGAGAGAGAGAAATAAATTCAAGCGAAAGACATATATATGTGATCCACAATGTTGGTGTGTGTGTGTGTGTGTGTGTGTGTGTGTGTGTGTGTGTGTGTGTGTGTGTGTGTGTGTACGTGTGTGTGTGTGTGTTTTCTAATGTTGATGCACGTGTCCTCCGTCTCGAGCCTTTTTGTTTGAATGTGTTGAGAGCGTGCTGTCAGTTTGGCAAGCTCTTTTCATTCGGCAGCAGTCCGTGGTCAATGTTCCCTCGATGTGGTGTCAAGTGTGTCGTGCCTGCTGTCTGCTAGGAGGTGTCAGGCCGAAAAGATTCACGTTGAATTTTACATTCCGTACACATTTGCTTTGTGCGCTATCACGGCGTTGTTTAAAATGAGATGCTCATTTCTCTTTACGTACTGATAGAGATATTCCTGTGTCACTTCCGTGAGGGAGGGGGGGGGGAGAGAGAGAGAGAGAGAGAGAGAGAGAGAGAGAGAGAGAGAGAGAGAGAGAAAGGTTGTGGTTAAAGTAACATGGCCATGACAAATAGAGTCGGTAGGTAGGGCTGTACTTTCATTTTAAAGGAGGCCAAAGTGTGACTGCGAACGTGTTTTTGATTGTGTGTGTGTGTGTGTGTGTGTGTGTGTGTGTGTGTGTGTGTGTGTGTGTGTGTGTGTGTGTGTGTGTGTGTGTGTGTGTGTGTGTATGTGAAGAAATGTCTTGTATACAGTAGATTAATCTGAAGATGAATCAAAATGTGTTTCTATGTGAACACTCTTTTTACTTAAAATGGTGCATAGTACTCACCTTTAAGTCTGCAGTCTGACAACTCCACTAATACGAGGAGTATACAGATGGTCGGCAAAAAGTTCCTGTCGTGACAGTGGACAGTACTTTACCTTCTCACACGCACACACACACACTCGCACACACGCACGCATGCACGCGCGCGCGCGCGCGCACACACACACACACACACACATCTTTTTTACGATTAAGAAAACGTTTAGGGTCAGCAGAAAAAACCAAGATCTGTAGGGTTGACATGACCACAACTGTGTGTGTGCCTTATGCTGTCATGTGACGTTTGGTGCCATCGCCTGCCCCTGCCTCTGACAGACAACAAATCAAAGCTGATGTCTATGCACATTCAAAGAACGAAAAACCACTGGAACGAAAGCATTGTTGCATCGGGCACTATGTCACACTGTGACTCGGGGTACAGGCCACTGGAACGAAAGCATTGTTGCATCGGGCACCGTGTCATATTGTGACTCGGGCTATAGGCCACTGAAATCAAAGCACTGTTGCATCGGGCACTATGTCACACTGTGACTCGGGGTACAGGCCACTGGAACCAATGCAGTGTTGCATTGGCGCCATGTCACACTGTGACTCGGGGTACAGGCCACTGGAACCAATGCAGTGTTGCATTGCGCACTGTTACGCTGTGACTCGGGGTACAGGCCACTGGAACTAATACAGTGTTGCATTGGCAGCATGTCACACTGTGACTCGGGGTACAGGCCACTGGAACCAATGCAGTGTTGCATTGCGCACTATGTCACACTGTGACTCGGGGTACAGGCCACTGGAACTAATGCATTGTTGCATTGCGCACTGTTACGCTGTGACTCGGGGTACAGGCCACTGGAACTAATGCATTGTTGCATTGGCAGCATGTCACACTGTGACTCGGGGTACAAGCCACTGGAACAAAAGCATTGTTGCATTACGCACTATGTCACACTGTGACTCGGGGTACAGGCCACTGGAACAAAAGCATTGTTGCATTGGGCAGCATGTCACACTGTGATTCGGGGTACAGGCCACTGGAACCAATGTAGTGTTGCATTGGGCACTATGTCACACTGTGACTCGGGGTACAGGCCAAACACAACAGCGGCAGAGCACAATAAAGTCGCGTTGTCAGCACTACACACTGAGCTCAGTGGCACGTGTCAAACACACAAAGATAACGTCATAGCAAAGCAGGCATAAGAAATGCAACATAAATTATTACCAGTGTGTGTTGATTGCTTCCCTTATGCTGTGACGACGAACTATTTTACAAATAAGGTACCTGTCATTTTGTCTCGGTTTGAGAGGTTGAAACTTCAGTTCATCAGCCTAGCTGTGGTTTTCCTGCCTCCTTGCTCCTCGCAGTTTGTTTTCCTAATTTAATTGATGAGAAGCTTACTTGTTAACGGTAATTGCCTACCTAACCTAATTAATAAGAAATATTTCAAACTTGTATGGGTGTAGAGCAGATTGCTATCACATTTATCATTTTGTCACGCATGATTAATCATGGTGACGCGGTGTTCTGCTTTATGTGTGCAGCTAAGATTATCTAGCAGACGTAGAGAAAAGTGAAAATGTGTTACATACTTTTGTCTTTTACTTGACATTTATGTCTGCTAGTTTCAAATCAACGTTGTCGTCATATATTGTGGTTATTGTTGGTAATGGATTTTTAAAAGTCATCTTTACAGCAACAAAGGTAATCTGAACCTCTCATTCTCATAACTTAACCTACTGTCTGCCTGTCAATTTAGATGTGCATACCTTTAAGACGATCGAGAAATAGTTATACCTGTTGACTGTTCGTAAAGTTCTGTGCGATTGTGGCCGTTTTTGCATTAGTCGTGCAGTCATTCATTGATTTATTGGCTGAAGCAGTCTTACATCTTTGAATTAAACTGTTCGAGTACCTATCTAAATTCCCGTCATTCTTTTTCCAGTCCTTCTGCGTTTTCAGTGTGACACCACGACAGCTTTCCTTGCCGACATTTTTACATGCAGTGACTGTTTATCTATTGAATCCTGTACTCAATAATTCACACTGAACAAGTTTCTTTCTTGACTGACTCTCGTTGATTTATAAACACCACTCTACCATGTCTCCTTCTTTCTTTTCTGGCAGGAATGCTCGCGTCTCGCCTTCGGTGCCACCTGACAGTTTGAGGGACGATGAGGGCAAGAAACGCCTTCGATCCCCAGCATCGCCATCTTCCACGCCTTCTCCCCAAGTCTCTACCTGGACAAGCGAAGGCTCCTGCCGGTGCTGCTGGCGACTCTGATGGTGCCAGTAGCTCCTCTTCCTCCTCCTGCTGCTCCTTCCAGGAGGAGCCCAGGGCGTAATGCCTGAGCTGAGCTCCTGGAGCGCCATGGAGCTGAAGGTGTGGGTGGACGGCATCCAGAGGGTTATCAGCGGCGTGAGCGAGACGACCACTTGCCAGGACGTGGTCATCGCTCTGGCTCACGCCATGGGCCGCACCGGCCGCTTCACCCTGGTGGAGAAGTGGAGGGACACGGAGCGGCCCCTCGTGCCGGCAGAGTTTCCTCTGCAGGTAGGCAGGCTTAGAGGGAACTGGGGAAGCGGAAGGGGGATGGAGTGAAGTAAGGGAGGAGGAACGCGGGCGAGAGAAAGTAGACGAAAGAGAAGGAGCAAGGAAGAGGCAGAAGAAGACGGGGAAAAGAGAAAGGGAAGAGCGGGAGGGGTGGGGTGAGATGAAATTCGGGGAGTATCGATGTCGTATATATTGTAACTTGGTAAGATGGTCGTGCGACGATGGATATTGGGAAATGGAACTTTGGGACTGTTAATGATTTGAATGGCTGGGATGTTGAAGTGGGAATGGAGATGGAGGGTGGACTTGAGTTGGGAGTGGGAGAAGAGCATGGGGATGACTGGTAACTGAGATATTGGTGCGCGTTTGTGCTTTAGGCTGTGTGAGAACAAGCAGAAGGACTTTCGCATTTTTGCGTGTGTATGTGCATGCAATGGCCAGTCTAGGTATCTACGTTTGGGGTAAGTAAAGGAGAAAAAGTGAGTATGCGTTTTGCAGTCCAGGCAACCCGCCAGTTTAATTAATAACACGAGTCACTGTCCAACAGCCATGAAGACGTTTGATGCTTTCAAACTATTGATATCTTAATTTATTCTATTACTCTTTTTTCCCAATGATATTTGAAAAAGTCAACCATTTCTAAGGCATAGTTTTTCTATCTTCAGTCTGATATTTTTCCTGCCCTGCCTTTGAAACCTTTACATTTGTGAACTAGATGTCTTTCTTCCTACAGTACAGATTGCCCTTTCGCTATTTGTAATGTTCTTTTCGTGTCTTTTCCAGGTTTTGCAAAAGTGGGGCGAGTATGCAGGAGAGGTACGGCTGTTTCTCAAGCAATCGGACCTTGACAAACACAAGAGTGATGGAAGTAGTAAAAGCAGTGGCGGAAGCCATGCCAAGCACAAAGACAAGTTCCTCCTCCACAACTTCTCTCCACCTACGGGCATGCCAGAGTCAACGTCTGTGCGACGGTCTTCAACGTTTAGTGGTGCTCACAAATCATCAGCATTATCCCAGCCCAGGCTGAGCAAGCAGCCCGTTGCTCACCCCAGGAAGAACGTTCTTCCCCACTCCGTTCAAAATGGGGGAGTTGGGACTGGCATGGGTGCACCCACCCACCCGTCCTCCTCATTGCATTCCTTGTCCACTTCTGGGTCCTCCAAGACTTCTTTGCAAGGAGTGTTGCCTTCACAGAGGTTGCCACCTCGACCCTCGGACCAAGATAGGACTTCCAGTAAAGCGTCTGTGATTGGTGATCAACATTTTACAAACTCACCACGGGGCTCCAGTGTATCAAAACCAGTGCCGGCTCCGCGAGGGTCTCCCGTGATCCAGAGTGGTGGTGGTGTACCGGTAGGGGAAGGGTCACGAGATGGGTCTTTGCCCAGAAGGACTTCCCCCTCCAACAGGACATCGTCCCCTCAGGGCGTGGGAGGCCTGGGACCGTCTCATCTGAGGCGGTTCTCGCCCAGCAGGAGCAGCGGTGCCTTCTTCCTTGAGGAGGGCGAGTCTGCTTCCCCCTTCTCTCGAGTGACTTCGAAGAACCGGGGCGGCCCTTTGGTGTTTTCTGGCAGTGGCGGCAAAGGAGGGGTCGTCCCACCCTTCCCCAGAGGCAGACTGAGCACGGTGGATAGCGGGGAGGTGGAGGAGCTGAAGCTAGATGCGCCACCCATCCAGCCAAAACTCATCACCAATGAGATCGAGGAGTACGACCTGGACCAGAATTTCCCCGACACCCCTCGTGATTGGGGCAAAGGACCTGAACACCCCGGGGGTCACACGGAGTACAGGCTTGATGGCACCGGGGAGGAGGATAAGGGGGTGGTGGAGGTGGATGCAGAGAAAGTGCGCCTGTTGAGGACGGTAAACCTTCAGCAGGAACGTTTCAAGCTTCAGGAATCCCAGATCAGCATTGTTGATACAGGTACTGTAGTCACGAGTGTCCTGGTAGCTGTGTCTTGTGCGTGAATGCAGGGATGTTAGTTTTGTATCAGGTGTCGCTTTTGTGTGGCTGTCACTTGCTTGCTCTTGTTGCAGTATATCCAGTCACCTGTTGTATGTAGTCTGTATGTTTGCTTCTTGCTTGTGTGTATGCATGCCTGGTGGTTAGCACATAATATACGACTGTGTGGATGGTCAGGTGTATGGCTTATGTTGTGTGTGCGTGTGTGTGTGTGTGTGTGTGTGTGTGTGTGTGTGTGTGTGTGTGTGTGTGTGTGTGTACACAAGTGTGTGTCTGTGTTTATGTGTATGTATGCATGCACATGAGTGTGTGTCTCACTGTCTATGTGTTTGTGTGTGTGTCTGCCTGTCTGTCTCTGTCTCTCTGAGTCTGTTTCTCTGTGTGTATGTTTCTGACTGTGTGTCTTCTGTGTGTATTTCTGTGTGTTTGTGGGTCTGTGTGCTTGTGTGTGTATGTGTGAGCATGTGTGTGTGCATGTATGTTTGTTTGTTTGTTTGTTTGTTTGTTTTATTTGTTTGCTTGTTTGAGTATGAATGTCAATGTCATACACTTGCTGTGCTATGCAAGGAAAGAAGAGACTTTCTTTCACAAGGTGACAGGAGTTGTGACTCATGTCATGAACCATGGATTTGAATCATGCCAGCACTGTGCTGTTGCTCTCTCTCTCTCTCTCTCTCTCTCTCTCTCTCTCTCTCTCTCATCTCTACTCACTACTTCTCTCTGTCTCTCTCTGTCTCTCTCTACTTCTCTCTCTCTCTCTCTCTCTCTCTCTCTCTCTCTTTCTCTGTCTGCCTGCCTGTCTCTCTTTTTCTCGGTCTGTCTCGGTCTGTCTCTCTGTCTGTCTGGTCTGTCTGTCTGTCTGCCTGTCTTCTGTCTCTGTCTCTGTCTCTGTCTCTCTCTCTCTCTCTCTTCTCTCTCTCTCTCTCCTCACTCTCCTCTCTCTCTCTCTCTCTCACTCTCTCTCTCTCTCTCGTCTGTATCACATTGCTAACTGCTGTCCAGGCTGATAATGTCTTTTAGGCAAAGAAAAGCACACATTTCATGTTGTCCAGTGTTACCTGCATAGAATAGTTCAAATGTTTATCACTGTATACAGAGACTGAGAAAGCCTGATGTCATAGCAGTATTCCACCTCCCTCGCTTAATTGCATTGTGACTTCTTTTTTCTCTCCTGTGCTTTTACTTGGTCTGCCGCCTTTGATCAGTTTGAGGTACATGCTAATGGCAAGTTAATGACTTGTGACAGAATGATCTTTCAAGGCAGGTGAAAAGCAGCATGAAATCGTATCTGGTTGTTTGTGTACAGATTGAGGGTGGAATGGACTAACTGTATCATGTTTGTACAAGGAAGAGGTTTTGCTTGAACAGGGTGCATGAGAAAATTTGCACAGTTAAGGTACTGTTATCTCTGTTGCACACTATCCATGGTCATTATGTGAAGGTCAGAGTATGAACGAAAATGTGGATAAGGAAACAAATGGTTGCTTCTTTGACATGATTGATCCCTTTGGCTAAGAGTGCAAGGCTGGAAGAGATGGCATATTGTCTTGTCTCCACTTTAGCTAGTATGCCTGGGATAAGGGTTTGCTGTAGGATTGCAAGAACATTTTCCTTGTTCTGGTTGATTGATGCAGAATGTGATAGTAAATAGCATATACAATGTGCTTTGATTGCATCCACAGGTACTATTTACTTGTATACATGTGTGAAAGCTATGCCATTTTGTTATATATATTTATAACATGTCTGAGGATAAAATGCAGGCACACATCCTACAACATATTAGGACTGAAATTTTTATTAAATTGATATGTAGAGTACCTGTGTTTCATGCAGTAGAAAAGGCATTTGCATTTATCACAGAACTTTCAAGGAACTGCCATCATTTGATGAGTTTTATGGGAGAGCCTGTCAGTTCTGTTCTGTGGGAAAAAACAAATGAAGTGGCTGGAACATTGTAGATTTGCTAACTAGAATGAGGTAGCCTGCTTGTTAACACATATAGTCAACAACAGCAAAATCATAATGCCAGTTTAGGTATGCATTTTACAAACTTTTGATATATCACATTTAATGCACATCTTACTGCATATATTCCACAAAATCTCTCTCTCTCTCTCTCTCTCTCTCTCTCTCTCTCTCTCTCTCTCTCTCTCTCTCTCTCTCTCTCTCTCTCTCTCTCTCTCTCTCTCTCTCTCATCCTACAACAACATTCTGTATCATCGGTCATCGGACAGTCAGAAAATCACGCATGCAGTGATGTAACAGATCCCTGCATTGAATTACACCATAGATCACAGCGTCCACCATGTACACTATCATGACGAATGAACCCTAGACCAGAAGCGGCTGTCAAGGCAGGCATAGCTGGAATCCTCGCTGTCACCCATTGGCTGTTGGTACCTCGTTCCAGGACACTGGGCTCGTGCGGCCCTGTTTTCCTTTCATTCTGGTCTCTTTTCAAGGGCTTGCTTGGCGAGAGGTTGCTAGTTGGCCTCGCGAGTGGCGTCAATCTCTATAGACCTAGTCTGGTGGGTTTGTCTTGGTCGGAAGGACTCTTGTAAGTTGAATGCTGTGTCTACAGAGCGGGAACGGCAGTCAATGACGTGGACGTGCTTGTCCGCCCTGCCGAGCCCTACCCTCGGGCTGCACGGCGGGCGTCCATGGCCACAAGCATGACTGGACAAAAAGCGCCAAATTCGATGAATGCAAGAGAAGCCAATACGTATCTGTCTGCAACGAAAAAGATATTCACTTCACGCCTCCTCGACGGAAACTGTTGACACGAGAAGTGTAGAGAAAGTTGGTCGATTGTCGTGGTTACTCAGTGAGAATTTGAAGAGCCTTTTTAGCTAAAGGTTTGGATTCGGGGAATGTGGATTGTGTTATGTGGTGTCATAGCTGGCTCTATGCTTTCAGCTTTTATACATAGTTTCCTTTTACGAGAAGCTGAAAGTCTATTCCAGTACCTAGACATGAAGTGATGAAAAGCCATGTCGGCCACAACAGTTGCACACAGTTTTAAAGAATTGCCATGACGTGCAAATGCGCCTCTTATAATCATTACAGATGCTTTCATTTGTTTGAAATATAGGAGCATTTAGATGTTTCAGAAGTATAGCCCGGTGATGTCAGGAGATGGCCGAAACCTCAATTTGTAGGTATCCAAGCTGTGTAGTTAAGTGGCCTTTCCCAGTTCGTGTAATCAATAAGTAGTGGAAGTAAAATAGATGTCTTACTGTGTATTTTCAGGAGACTGACTCAGTCACAGTAGCTATGTAGCTGTTCTAATAAATGTGGCCATTAACAGGTGACCAAGTGGTAGAGTCGAAAGAGCAGCCCTATTGTCATGCAGCTGACCAAGGTAGTAAGTCACATGTTCTAATGAGTAGTCATGAAGCTGTTCCAAGGTAGTCAGTAGGCTGTCCCATTTAGTGTAACCTTGCAGCTGTCCCAGGGTAGTCAGTAGGCTGTCCCATTGAGTGTAACCATGCAGCTGTCCCAGGATAGTCAGTAGGCTGTCCCATCGAGTGTAATCATGCAGCTGTCCCAGGATAGTCAGTAGGCTGTCCCATCGAGTGTAATTATGTAACTGTCCCAGGTAGTCAGTAGGCTGTCCCATCGAGTGTAACCATGCAGCTGTCCCAGGGTAGTCAGTAGGCTGTCCCATCGAGTGTAATTATGTAACTGGCCCAGGGCAGTCAGTAGGCTGTCCCATCGAGTGTAATCATGAAGCTGTCCCGGGGTAGTTAGTAGGCTGTCCCATCGAGTGTAATCATGAAGCTGTCTCAGGGTAGTCAGTAGGCTGTCCCATCGAGTGTAATCATGAAGCTGTCCCAGGGTAGTCAGTAGGCTGTCCCATCGAGTGTAATCATGAAGCTGTCCCAGGGTAGTCAGTAGGCTGTCCCATCGAGGGTAATCATGCAGCTGTCCCAGGGTAGTTAGTAGTTTGTCCCAATAAATGTGGTCATGCAGCTGTTTCAAAATAGATGACTGTCCCAATGAGTGTAGTCTTGTAGCTATCCCAGGGTAGCCTGTCGGCAGTTCTAGTTTTTATAACCAAACAGCTGTCCCTGGGTAGTCAGCAGGCTGTCCCATTGAGTGTAGCCATGCAGCCGCACGGGGGCGTAGCCTGTCGGCTGTCGTAGTGAGACCTGTGCGGGACGTGAGGACAGCCGGGCTGGTGGTTCTATGAAAGGAATGCCTGCCTGCGGCATGTTCGCCCTGAGGCTTGAGGCAGAGGATCTTCACCTGCTCATAAGTACACAGCTCTTCCTAATGCAGGCGCCACCTGGCCTGATTTGCTCGCTGCGCTGTCGCCGTGTCCTCGAGTAGACAAACATGATACCCGTGTTTCCTTGCTTCATCTTGCAGTTTTGATTTGCCGTTCATTGATCGTTTGGATTTTCCCCTTAAGCTTTACCTGTGTAATATTGATCCGTTTGGCTAGTGCAACGTTGGCGTGTGCGTTGAAAGCATGTGTGGAAATAATGCATAGAATTCAGCGTGACTTTCCATCGCAGTTTGTACGCTCTTGCCAAAGCAAGCGTTGACCTTAAGATGTCCCAGTCCGCTTTCCCTGTACAGTAATGTATTGGACCCCAGCGATTTATCTTTCCACGGTTGTGTCGGACCTCTGATCTCGGCCCTGTGCCAAAGCCTTTGTAACTTATTAATGCCGTAGGAGGAGGACAGCTTTTGATGTAGGCATAGTTTTATTGCGTGTGGGCAGGCAAGGTACATGAAACGCATAGCAATAACACAGTCTCACTGAATAAACTCAGCTACTTCTCTGCCTATTTGGAGGAGATATGGAAAAGTTATAGGGGTGTCTAGGACATTGATGAATTGAGTACATGTATTGTATGCCATAGGTGCTTACGATCTTGCCATGGTCGATATGTGCGAGATAATTCTGAACTTCTTGAGGGAGAAACTTTGTAGAACATGGTGGATGGCAGATCGCGGTAACTTTCTCAATGGCTGTAAACATTCCGGTATTTGCATTTCTGTGCACACTCGTCAGAAACCAAGCGACAATATCTATATGAGCGTGCGTGCGTGTGTGTGTGTGTGTGTGTGTGTGTGTGTGTGTGTGTGTCGCGTGGTGTGGGTTAGAGAAACGAGAGGAGAGAACCCGAGATTTAAGAGAGAGAGAGAGAGAGTGTGTTTTTTTAATTATAATGGCGCAGAAATGGACTGTCGTGCAAAGAACACAAGAGAGGGGAAATACCAGAACGCGTCAGAATACAAGATTATTGTCGAGAGCCCAGGAAGAGAGGGGGAAGTGGTCAGGAAGGGGAATGAGGTGTAAGGTGGAATGGAGAGAAAGTGGGTTGGAGAGAGAGTGGAATGGACAGTGGACTTGATGGGGAGGGAGAGAGTGGAATGGAGAGAAAGTGGGTTGGAGAGAGAGATGACTGGATAGTGGACTTGATGGGGAGGGAGAGAGTGGAATGGAGAGAAAGTGGGTTGGAGAGAGAGATGACTGGATAGTGGACTTGATGGGGAGCGGAGAGAGTGGAATGGAGAGAAAGTGGGTTGGAGAGAGAGTGGAATGGACAGTGGACTTGATGGGGAGCGGAGAGTGTGGAATGGAGAGAGACTGGAATGGAGAGAGATTGGAATGGAGAGAGACTGGAATGGAGGCAGTTGGAACTGGAAGCAGAGTGGACGTGTGGTGATGGACAGGCATAGGACAGCCATCAGCCACACTCTGTCACGGCCCTCGGGCAGCAGTGTGCAGCCAGGTCTGACCACTGTGGTCCGACTGGGGCTTGAACCCCTCTCTCCTTGAAGGAATGTCTCTTTGCCTTTTGGTACTAACCCATTTTCGTTTTCTTTCCTCGTCTGCCTCCTCCTCTCTCTGCTCCATTTCTAGCACGCAGACCTCAACGCCTACCCCAACCCCCGACCCCCCCCCCCCCCCCCCTCCACAGCTGCCTGATTAACTGTGTATTCTCCTCTGGTGCGTCCTGTCTACTGATTCCACTTTGCTTTCTCTGCATCTTTCTCGAACAGTATTTCTGTGTTAGGTCGCTTCCGTCCATTTTTGTTTATGCTTACAATGTTCTAAGTCGTCCCCTAAACCCACCCCCCTCGCTTTCACGTTTCGGCTGCGCTCTGAACGCTCTTGTAGGGTCGTTCCCTTTACACACACCACCACCACCACCACCCCGCTTTCACGTTTCGGTTGAGCCCGTTAAACCCCCCCCCCCCCCCCCCCGCTCTTAAAAAAAAAGTTTGAAAACCCCCCCCCCCAAAAAAAAAAAATAAAAAAATGAACTGATCCGCCCCTGGTCTCCATCACGCAAATTTGGCCATGAAAAGGAAAAAGGGCGGGTTTCCTCCCTGAATATTTCGCCCCGGGATAATCTTTTGATAACAAGATTGCAATATTTATAGCCCCATTCCTACTGCAACTTCTTTCAAAATAAATTATCTGAAGCACCAAGTTTTTCATCGTCGTAAAAAGTACATCATTGACTTGTAGTAAAGGACATACTCCCAAATCACAGATGTTGCTGATAATAATAATCTGGGCCCGTATTCACAACGGCGATTTATCGGCGATTTATGTTAACTCCGATTTATCTCTAAACTCAGACGATTCCAACTGCCTGTTCCGCTCTCCCTTGGCTGGAAACCAGTATATATAGCAAAGCGCAACCTAGGATCCTCTGACGAGCGTACCTTATCTAACCGATCAAGATAACGCGGGGCTAGGGGATAAATCGAGTGTTAAAAAGATAAATCGCCGTTGTGAATACGGGCCCAGCACTCTTTGTTTGCACTTCACTAAAACGCGAGGACTGGGACTCCTTTAATGCGCGAATAAAACCCTCTGCACCTCGGGGCAATAATACTTACAAATGAGCCTACATCGATAGAATATTATTTGGTGTGTTCCATATCAAATCTTAACTACGAGTATCAAATCTAAGTGTATTACAACTACTGATAATATGTTCAAATCATCGTCACCACCACCACCCCATCCACTCACCGCCACCACCACCACCACCACCCAACCCACCCACCGCCACCACCACCACCACCACCCAACCCACCCACCGCCACCACCACCACCACCACCACCACCACCCACCCACCACCACCACCACCACCACCACCACCCAACCCACCCACCGCCACCACCATCAACACCACCCAACCCACCCACCGCCACCACCATCAACACCACCACCTGGGAAATAATCTTGGGGACTTTTACCTTCTGTTGCCTAACGCTTTGCTCAGAATGGGATGAGCAGGGATGGTTGATGTGGAGAACCGTTTTCTGGCCGCACTAATACTGGGCGAGAATTTAACCCTCTGGCTGCACCGCTCCACAGCCTCTCTTCAAGTTACTTGAATTCCCTTGCACTCCACTCCGCCAGCGCACTCTGCACGGCAGGCACGCGCTGTGCTCTTCCACTTCATCCTGGAGAATCCTAAAGCACCGAGACTGGCGTCTCGACATCGTAAACAGCCTTCCGGAAACGCTGTCCTTCGTGCCTCAAAGGCAAAAGCAACTTCTCGAAAGTGCTTATGACTGAGTGCAGTATGTAGGGAGAATAGTCAATATTGACCCAGGCGCCTTTGTGCGCCCGTGGCCCAAAAGTGGGCAAATCGGGCAAGGCTAGGAAAGGCAATACAAGGCTAGGAAGAGCAAGGCAAGGCTAGGGAGGGCAAGGGAAGGCTACGGAGGGCAGGACAAGGCTGCAGCGGCCAAGGCAGAGCTAGGGAGGGCAAGGCAAGGTTAGGGAGGGCAAGGCAAGGTTAGGGAGGGCAAGGCAAGGCTAGGGAAGGGCAAGGCAAGGCTGGGCTAGGGAGGGCAAGACAAGGCTAGGGAGAGCAAGGCATGGCAGGGTGGAGGGGTTAGATGTGGCCTAGAGGCAACTGGAAACCTGAGGTGCTCTAGTACCTCCACTGTGTGTTTTGCACAAAGCGGCGTCATTCCTCGGCCTAAGCTTGGGGGTCTGCGATGTCTGCCAGCCTGCTTGCTTGACACTGTTCCAAACACACGCAGTATATGCCTTCAAGGACTGACTGCACCGCTTAGACTACCTGGGAACGATCCCCAGGTGCATATGTGCCATCGCACGCTAGTTTGTTCTGGAAGGTCATTGTTGAACTTTACTTCGGTACTGTCCACATGCTTGTGATGTTTGTTTGCTTGTGTGTTTCTTTTACGTTGTCGCGGCTGTTGTTTTCTATGTTGCTGCTGCTGTTGATGATGATGATTGTGGTGGTGGGAGTAATGATGATGATGACGGTGATGTCGTCATTATCATCGCTGTTATTGTTATATCTGCGGCAATACTATGTGCAATAGATACGGCCTTAAGCAGCAAGTGAGGGTGGAGGTTTCTGTAAAACAATCAATTTTCTCGAAAAATTGATTCAAGAGCACTTAGTCAAACCCATGACAGACACTCACCAAAGTGTACAGCGTTATCCCCATCAAATCCTACAACTTTCATCCTCAAGACATACACACCAGCTCTCATTACGTCACTCCAAGGCAGCTTTATGATGTCTTCGTTGTCCTTCGTAGGCCGACGCATGTACTCTATTGTGTCATCCACGTAACATTTCCGAATCGTCTCTGTCATTTGTCGGCCTGCCTTGGCTCTTACCTCCGAGGGATTTGTTTTTACAATGATGGCTCGTTCAAGATGAAGTGGCAGCTGTGCCTAAGCTTTTATTGCCTTTTCTTTTAAGTCGTCTTGCTGTCGACAGTAACGCCTGAAAATAACTTTCAGGGAGTCAGGAGTGCATCCAGAAGAGTTTGTAGGATAGCTTCAGGCGACCCTGTCGCGTGCATTTATTTCTGGTCTCAGTTGGAAAAAACATGCCAACCTTTTTTTCTCTCAATAGAATGACGGCTGCCACTTGCTAAGAATGAGTGTGTCGCTCCGTGTGAGAAAGATAAGAAAAAATCAGTACACCTCGGCTTGTTGTTGAATAATGTTAAATGACTTAATGTTTGTTCACTGCAGTTGTATTGTCGAAACCTGACCATAGTTATTGTGTTTTTTAAAAAATCAAACAAAATATTTACAAGGCATCGAAGTTATTGTCAATATGAGACATTGTGTTATTGGCATTGTATTGCTTTCTCGAGCCTCGGAATGTAATCCAAAGACAGAATAGTCGTGAGTGCACTCGATCATAGTTCCTGCTCGATCACTACAAGTATATTTGAAGAATTTTTTTTATAAACGATAGTTTGCGTGGTTATTTTCGAAAGAAATTTAAGTTCCATCTTGGAACCCCCGTCTTCTTTCACCAGAAGCTAAAGAATAGCCATAGTGATGTAGTAACAGAGGCTTTATGCAGAATCAATATTGCCGCTAGATACCTGTTGGAAACATTTTCTTGCAGACCACTAACGTTGATCCCTTCAAATGATGTTCTATTTTCATAGGGCTATGGGCCAACTTATGTCCGCTATATTGTCTCGAACTTTTGTACTAAGAACCATTCTTTATTTAAAATTACCACTATGCCTCTTGAAAAAGGGCTATGTTCCTGGTTGTCCACTGTCTCTATGACTCCAATGCCACTTCACCTGTGTTCAGTAGGGAGGTTGTTCCGTCAGTTCCAACATTTTGTGTGACACGCAGTTCCTTGGGGGTTGAACGAGTCACTTTATGTCTTGAATAGCCGAGGCACAACTAGGAGTATGTAGCTGTAACATGTAGTTGTTTGAGTTGGCGGAAGGGGGGGGGGGGGGGGGGGGGGAAGAAGTTGAGGAAAAGGAGAGGGGGTAGAGGAGGCAGAAACCTCCTTGGGGGGTATTCCCCTGGATTGTGCAGGCCCAGGCACACTGTGTACATGTATTTGCCATGGCGTGACCAGAAAGCGGCTGAGGACAGAGCTCCTTCTGGAGGCTAGGGCCCTACGGTGTGCAGAGGACAGATAACATTTGAACTTCTCGGTGCCGCGCTATCCGGGGCATTAGAATGTCATTGACACTGACAACTTAATTAGCTCCTCTCCCCTCGTACCCCTCCTCCCCCCGTCGCACCCCTCCACCTCCCCCACCCCCCCCCCCCCCCCCGGCATTCTTGGTCTTAGTCTGTCCATGTTCTTGCAGTCTGGAGCCTCCTTTTTTTCGCACTTTGGCGGTCAGGGCAACCTACTTCGGCAGTCTGCCGTGGGATGCCAGGCATTCTGCTTGTGCCTTTGATGGCTAGCGGTGTTTTTGTCTTGGACGGAAGGCCTTTGTGTCTGGCACCGGGGAGTCACGCAGGAAGGAAGTTCTGTCTGAGTGGCAGGAATTGTGGGTCAGTAGAAGATTAGACTGGTTTTATGTACCCGCTAACCCCTGGGATCATTTAGCACCTACTAGGAAAACTGGCAGATGTGGAAAAACTTGTTGGTCTTGAGACATGAACTTGATGCAAATGTGTGATGATGATATGTTTCGGTCTGGTACTTATTGTTTCACAAGCGATAGTATCTGGTGCTGTTGAAATGCAAATACTTCTGTAAAGATCTTTGTGTGGTTTTTGTTTTGACTATTCCTGGTTGCTTATATGTATGGTGTGAATTGTGTATTAAGACAACCCCGAAGTTTATGCTAGATCATGTCATCATGTACAATGACGTCCTGGTTGCTTTCTTTGATGTGACACAGCACCAGACACGCACTAAACTCAAACACAGTAATTCGTGTGTGTGAAGTGTTAGTCTGTTTTCCTGTAAAGCTTGTGTGCGTGGTGCTTTTCTCTTTTTCAGTTGCATATTTCCACCTGCCTTTTTGATCTGCTGCTTCTTTCCATTCATTTTTATTTCTCCGCTCCATCTCAAGCTGACCTCTCACTTCACCCCCTCTACCTCACCCTCATTTTATTATTAAATATAAATAAAGAACACCTTTTAAAATGAAGGGTTGGGTACCCATGTGTCAGTGACGGAAAAAGCCACAATGTGTTTAAACATACTTTTTTCCATCCTTTCTATCGCCATGTCTTTCAGTTTATTCTCTTGACAATCATGCTGCAGCACAAGATACGTGTCAGGTAATGGAAAATCAATACTCTTATGATTACCGTACTTTTCTTCATTGCAGAACTGCAGTCTCTGGAGGAGAAGGCTAAGGAGCGAGAGGAGGAGGCGAGGAAGGCAAGCCAGGAGCAGCAGGAGCTGGAGGAGAAGTGCCGCACATTCGAAACAGAGCTGACAGAACTGGAGGCCACCGCATGGGAGGAGCGGCTGAAGGAGCAGGAGCAGCAGGAGAAGGAGCTGAAGGAGCAGCTGGCTGACCTGAAGGAGAAGCTGCAGCGAGTGCAGGATGACCTGGCGGCCTACCAGGAAAAGGAGCAGGAGCTGGAGAAGCAGGTGCAGGCAGCCAAGACACAGAGGCAGCAGGACGAGGAGAGGAAAAAGCGACAGGAGGAGATTGTCAGCAAACAGCTAGAGGAGACAAAGCGAGAACTGGCAGCTATGGCCACAGAGCTGGAAGTGAGTAATTGAGTGTATGAGTTAGAAGAGAGTTGATTTGAAGTAGGAGTCATATGAATGAATGACTTCCTTATAGAATCATTTGAAGGTAGATAGCCGGTTGAATGGATGTGAGATTGAGTTGATTGGATGAATAAAAGGATGAGGTGGGTTAGAGTTGGTTGCAATGGAGTTGCTTTTTTAGATCGTTGGTTTTAGATCATGACCAGCTGGCTGGTTGATTAGAGTTCATGTGTGTAGATACAATCAATACACTAAGTAGAATCCAGATGAGCTGACGAGGGGTTCCCATAAACCAGCATGACATGACCTTGAATAGTTCATACAATAAAGTGGATTGCCAGGGTCGGGCAAAAACGATATAAAAAAGTGAGGTGATCAGCACCCAATGTATTGCAGTCTGTCTTAATAATTGGCGGCCCTGAAAAGGGCCGTTAATCTTGTCGATGCCTTTGAGGTCTCGCAGAGTCTGGTCACACTCTTGTCGACTTGGTGGTGGAGTCTTGTTTACTGTCATGGCAAAGTCTGTTGATGTGTGGATCTCGGGCGTCTCGGGGGTCTCAGTGCAAGCGAGAATGCAGAGGTTTTGGAGCAAGCTCCTTCTGCAGTGAATGGTTCATGCTACTTTGGAGGCTGCTCCTCATAACTACACAAAAGTCATTGGACAAGTAAATTGTCCACAAGGGCAAGTCATTAGAATTTAGAGACGCAGTACACCAGGATGACAAGAGACCTGAATAAAGCTGTACCTTATCTGACTGTGTGTTTCAGCCCAAAGAGAAGGAGCTGGCAGAGGTAGAGAAGCAGGTGCAGGAGCTGGAGGAGGAGCTGAACAAGAAGAAGCAAGAAGCTGAGATGCTGGAGAAGAGCCTCAAGGATGGCAAGCTGCCTGAGCTGAACGTCTCCCCTCCTTCCTCCCCTGCCGAGAAGACCTCCACCACCCCCTCCAGCAGTGGAGAAGGTAGGTCTTGGACAGAGCAAACACTGGAAACGGATTGAATAAATGTCTCCATGCACAAGACCAACTGTCAGCAAAAGACGGTCCTCTTATTTATCTGTCACTTTCTAATCCACTTCTTTTCCCAACATCTAAGGCTGGGCTTTTGCCAGAAAACTCATGAGTCCAAAATAGTTCTCAGTATGAAAGAGTTATGGATTTCTAGTTCTAGCAGTTGCTTATGGTGTTGTATGTTATTCTTGTTGTTGCTTGTTGTTGAAAGTAGATTATTCTCGTCAAGGCATGGGCCCAGTGCTCTTGCATTTTGAGCAGAAAACCCAGATTGTGTATAATATTGAATAAATCTGCAAAATATGGGACTGTTATGAATGGTAGGAAAGCGCACTGAAACCAAGCAAAACAGCAACTTCAAGATATACTTTTGATTATCAGGATTTAATGGTCATTGGAGTTTTCTACATTTCCAGTAGCTCAAACAATGAGCAGCTTTAATAGCACAAACAGTTTCCCAGAGCACCCAATCTGAGTGGAATTTGCCATGTACATGTATTTAACTTCTGTTTTGCTGGCAGTCAGATGGAAGGACAGATCTAAAGATACCTGTCAGCTTCTTTATCTTTTTTTCTCTCTATGTAAATTAAAAAGTTTCCAAACAACGCATCCATTCTCACTTCAGTGTTGCATTGGAATAAGTTTGGATGTCCAAGCTTAGCTGTTATCTTGTGCAGCAAGCTTGTTGACTGTTGCCAGAGTAAGTACTTGCGTGGATACACTGCTAGGCATCAGACTGAGGTGTGGAGATCAGTCCATGTTTATCCAGCCTTCTCACCTTGCTGGTTGGTTGGCGTGGCTTGATCAAAGTCCATTGAGTGGAGACAGAGGAACTAATGGTGTCCCTGTTCACTGCAGCAGAAATCAGTACTGGCCGTGTCAGCATTGGAGCAATGGCAGCACTCTTGGTTGTGCTCTGTAGATGATAGATCTATAGTAATTGCCTGTGCTGGTCTATAGTAACTTTGCATTGATAGATCAGGAGATGTTTAAGATCTTTTCCTTTTTTGTTGTTTTAGAACAGCTGAAAGGTTTCATGATGAAGCTTACTTCTTTCCTTTCAAAGAGTGCCATCTGGGTCACTCGAAAATCAGGCATTATGACAAAATTTATTTGTCTTTTTAGGAAAGGATCAGTGGATGAGTTTGTATAAATTTTGTGGTTTGAGAAATATTACTTAGTTTGCTCTACTCTTGATTCTTTGCTAAAGATAAATTGTACTCAAGACCCTTAACCCTCAAGTCTTATTACATGGGAGAAGTTGTCTGAATAGTTCTTCCAAACTATCAAGGTTATACATTTGTGTGGCATATGGTTATTCATGATTTGTGTTTATTCAGTATTAGGAAAAAAACACACATCTTTATTGATCTGTGACTCTTAAAGTATATATATACTACATTGGAGTTTTTGAAAGACTGAGCCACAGGTTTCCATTCCTAAATATTAAACATTGCTGATTGCAACAATCTGAACTATGTCAATGAGGTCACCCCAGCAGTCTTCGAATAAAGTATGTTGTTGTTGTTGTTGTTGCGTACCTGGGCTAAACACTCCCAGGATCACCCAAGTGGGTGAGATGATTGCGTGTGTGACTGTTTTTGAACACCCCGCCATATAGGCAGCCACACTCCATCTTCAGGGGATTTGATCTCTGTCTCCAGAGAATGCCAGTTGTTATGTTAGGAGCTTACCACGGCTGAAGATAATCCCCACATAACAGTACAACATAACAACATTTTGCTGTAGCCTTGGTTTTTGGCTGGAGTCAACAAATAACCAACCTTTGCCCAAGGCAAGAACAAAGTATTAAACTCAGCTCATACCATGCTCACTCTTAGGATGGAAGCATTCACACCAAGTAATCCTCTTCTCTTTCACTACCAACCTCCCCTCAGCATTTTTGCCTTTTAACCATCACCATGCACTTTACAGAATGCTTGTCATCTTTGCAGCCATCTTGAAGATCCTGGAGGGACGGTTGTCACCGCGGCCCGGAAGCACTGGCAAGCCTGGCTCCCCTTCCCAGCAACAGCAACAGCAGCAGGCCTTCATTTCTGCACTGAACTCCAAAAACCCCAATGGGGTATGGGTCTGACCCCTGTTCCTTAGGGCGAGAACCCTTTACTTATGGACTGATGGCTGGGGTATGGGTCTGACTCCTGTTCCTTAGGGCGAGAACCCTTTACTTATGGACTGATGACTGTTCCTAACAATGGAGCCACGAGGAGAACAAGAGAGAAGTCGAGTCCAGATTCCATGGGTTGACCACAAGGCTGTGAAACTAAGCTCCATGCCTGTAATGAAGTAAAGTAAATGGATGCATGAAAGTAAGGTGCAGCACATGGTTTATGCACCACTGTGATGTTCACCTATATCCGAAAGGAGTAACAATTGGATCTGTATGTAGTGCTGTGAACAAAACTGATGTAGACAGCAAATGAGGACCAGATGCTGGAGTTAGTCAAATAGAGGTAGAGCACCATTGGGTTTAGCCTGTCTGACAAACCTGTCAGGAGCTGCCTCTTTGAAACAGGTTTTTCCTTCGAAAACAAGTGGTCCTATACAGGATTAAGGAAGAGAGAGAATGTAGCTGCTCTGTGGGCCAACTCCACATGCAGAGATGATGTTGCCATGTGATGATGATGGAAGCAGCATGCTCTGGCATTCAAAGCTTTGCAAGGACCAGACCCAGAGACAGGCATGAAAGAGGAGGGCAATCTGGTCACCTCTTGAGAGAAATGAAGTATTGGTATCAGAAGAACAGGGTTTGTGTAGTGCCCTGTCCAGGAAGCATTGTCATGACATGAGACAGTGTCATCTGAATGGTAACCAGCTGAGAACATATTCAGACACAGGCTGCAAGAAAGAAGGCAACAACATCAAAACACGATTGATGTTGTTTTGAAAAATTTGAGGAAATGTCTCTCTCATTCCAATCATGTGTATTATAGGTATGGAAATGCTCCCATGGTAGAAATAGTCAAATTAGAGCTGTATAAAGATTGTCCTGAAACACAATGATAGTTTGCTGTCGGACACAGGTTTGTGCCTATAGTTGCAAAAGATGGTTTTGAATATGATGTTTGCCTTTCACTGAAAACTCACGGTTTCTAACTGCAAGTATTTACAAGAACTGTCATGGACCCCCGCCATAAGTGGCAAGAAAGAACTTGCCCCTACATATTGTTTCTAAACATTGCCATGTTCCAGACAGCAGCTTCCCTTGCAAAAATTACTGTTACAGTTGGTGAAAGTGCCCATAGCTGTATCATGCATCAAAATCAAAGCACATCCTGCTTGTTATAACTTGGTCTCTTTGAGCACTTGTGTGTTTTATGCTGGTCTTGTGTGTCATATTATTCATGACTTGATCTATTCAGCATGGATTCTATTCAGCAACTGCATGTGATATTTTTCAAGTAAGCAAATGAACAAGATAGCAATATTTTCTTTGTTGATAATGAAATCTGTCCCAGCTGCTTTCATGTTGATACTGACATTTCCAGTAATCTTGAATATGCTTTGTTGTGGATATTGAAAAACTCAGCTGTTCGTAATTTGGTTAGTGTGAAAATCGTTTGAAGCTATTTTTGTATTAAATGAGCAGACTTGATTTGCTGGGATTTTTGTTTGGTCATTACTGCAAGCTTTCATTGGAGGAAACGTCAACTCTTGACAAACCCAGTTTAGCCAGCTTTGGCATCATGAAAACAAAGTTTTGTGGGAGAAACGGACTCTTCATCATGCCATTCTCTTTGCTGTTTGGTGTTTGTGGTTTCATTCCACAGTTAAGATCATGGTTTCAGATTTTTTTTCTTCTATTTTGCTTGTCTCTTTTAAATAGGAAATGTTCCTTCAAATTTTACTGGAGACACATGTATTGGACAGAGAAGAAAATGTAACCAAGACCCAAGAAACTTCCACTCCTTTCCTTTTCTGTCATTGCTCCTTTTTTATGTGTGCTTGTTAGGTTGAAATTATTTATCCTGGGAGTTGTGATTGTTTCAAAGAATTGTCTACACTTTTCCCCTCTCATCAGCTGCAGGTATGAACTGAAGATGTTTGCATTGTCCTCTTGCCAGGTTGAAATCAACCATTACTTTGGAATCATGGATCATGACTCACATGAACAAGTATTTGTACAAGCATCTGTAAATAGATTATAACATAAGAGTTGTGCGTTTGCTTTCATTCTTCTCTGTTAGTCCTAGTATGTACAGAATGTCTTGCATTGGTTCATTATCCATGTCTCCTTAGATATTCCAAATCCATATGGGTACCACACTATCATTCTACCTTGGTAATCTGTTTGATTCAGTGTTCCACCCTGCCCTCTCATGCAAGTGGGCATGATAAGGGCAGATATAACTTCTGGTATTTGTCACGAGCATGGAGCATTTTCTCCTTGTGAAACTGCCATACCATTCAATATCAGTCATACTTTGGCATGTGTTTTCATGCATTACATGTCAAATGCAGACCAGGGATATGCTTTCTCTAAAAAATGATAGTTCATGTCATTGACATGTACACATGTTAATTTTTATTATTATTTTCCTAACAGGAGAATGCAGAGTACTACTTGAAAGATGTTAGTAATGTGTGTGATAAAGTTGAGTGCCTTACTTTTGAAATGACAAATTTTCCATTTCAAGCAATGTTCCTCTTTAAGGTTGCTAAAAAAAAATGCCATGATTTTTTTTTTACATCAACATGTATAGCTATATTTTCTCCATAATTGATGCGCCATGGTTTCTGTTCACATTGCTTAACATTATCATTGGCTGTTTGGGAGACATGGAAGTATGCATTATTACAGTACCTCTCTTGAATATCTCTTCCGGGGGTTGAATCAATATTTCTTTCTGATTAAGCAATTTATCACTGTTGCAGTTTGCTCAACAAATGTGTTTGGTCGAAATTGCAGTGAATAATTTTTTTAAAACTGTATTCTTCTGCATGGCTTACACATGGGACCAAATTAAAAGATATTTTGTATAGATGTTTGCAATAATGCTACAAGAGTGCCTTTTGATAGTGATTACAGGTGATACTTAAACTTGATGAAAATGTCCACATGCTCTATCGAATGTCGGATCACTGTAGTATTGTTACTATTCACATTCCCTGGGCGACTAAGTGGACAATCTCTATATTTTGTCTCACTGAGTAACTTTTTAGATTGACTACATTATGTTAACAGTTAACTATAACACAGATGTTGTCAGGAACAGCATCAGTGAGGAACCATTTCTCACTTGTAATCAAGAACAATGAGGGAAAAGTTTGTTATGTAATAATAATGTTTCTACTGCATAATTGGAAGGCAATAATTCATAGGCATACTATGAATGCTTGTTTCCTTGCATGTCTTTGTCAGAGTGTTTTACCTTGAGTTTTGGCTTGTTTTTCATCAGTGCAGTCCACTGTCAGAGCCAGAACAGCTATGAAATAAATATAATTACTGAACTGTTTCATGCAGAATGAATGTATGAGGTAGCTGTAGGTGATTGAAAGGCAATATTTTTCTTTAATCAACTGAGTTAAAGCACAGTCTCGTATTTTACAAGACAATGCTTGGTTGGAGTGGGGAAATGCGCAGAGAAATCAACAATTTTTGCTTTCAAACATTATAATCCTTTTTAGTTGGGGGATTCCACAAGACTGTTTACAAACATTCCTGATACAGACATTTCCACCATTCCTATGTACATGCACCCATATATAATTTGCATTTCAGATACAAGAAGTTGTTGCTGTGAACAAAAATTATGCAGATCCAGATTTACAATTGTAAAAAAAGTGGATCTAGTGGCTCATGAGAGAACTGTTTTGTGTCCCTCACACAAATGATGACCCTTTTCAGATCTTTCTGTTCACTCAAGAATGATTATTACTTCTTTTATACTGGTTTTCGTATTAGGTCAATACTTTATGAAATGTGATTCAATGGATACAAAGATCTACCAACAAGGTTAGCCATATTAAACAAAAACTTATTATAGTGCTACAGTTTCTATCTGTTCTTCACCCCATTTTTAAGCAGTCTACCATTAAAAGTCTACACAAATTACATATATAAGCTTAAGATAAACATCATTTTTTTATTATTATATTCCCCCCCCCCCCCCCCCCCCATTTAGATTTTGATATTTTGTTACAAATAAGGTAAGTGTTCAGCTGCACTTCTTGCTATCTTAAGGATGTGATCATGTGGGGCTACATGTATGTTAATCTGAATAAATTAGACTCCATACCAATGAAAGCATACTCATTCCCATCCATTTCGGCCATGCTGAACAGTCTCCAAAAATTCATTGTAAAGAGTTTGTATCTGTGAAGGAAGCAGTTGTTACAGATCTGCCTGTGTGTGTTCAGTTGGAGGTCTTCATGATCTTTTCAGAGAATACTGGATATTGTATGAAACCCACTCAAACGTTTAACCATCTGAAGATCATAACATAAACTCCCCTTGTCTGATAGGCAATGCTGACAGTAATGTTTTTCATTTCTTTAAGAGAGAAAATACTGTTAGCATCTAGAATTTGGGGAGTGATTGTTTGACTAGTTCCATTTGATTCTTTTTGAGAAACGGCTGACTATTGTAATGTTTACATCTTCTTCTAGACGTTACATGCACATTTCATCTTCAAATGTTATGAGCATCTGAACCAAAGGTACACCTCAGGATATATTGTTTTAATTTCCAAGGAGACAATGTGGCTCGATGTTATATTTCCACATATCCTATTATTAGTGTTCTTTCTTGTTTGTATAAATTTTGTTTTTTATATGCCAGAATCATTCCTCACTTATGAAATTTCTTCACCTGTTGACCATGAATTGCATTTTCCAAGATTTGCTAAGTTACTGATACATATTTACTGTTGACTTTTGATAGGTTAGAGCTTTAAAAAATTGTCATTCATTTGCAACATCTGTGCATGCTTTGATTTTTTTCTATTGTTTCATTTTAATCCTTCTCAAGCTTTTGAGTTACAGACATATGTACATTTTGTGTATGTGAGAGTTTTTTGTTAAAGGCTTTGACTGACTGCAAACACTTTTTTTTTCTTTCAAACATTGTATAGTTGTTTGACTTTTGTCTTTCATCACAGGAGTGTTAAACGACTATCATAATTTTTGTTTGTCAGAAGGTGAGAATTGCCCTCCCAGTCATTTATTTTCACAAATCTGTGTAAGCCAGAGGATAGAGAACCTGATCAAGGGACATGGACATTTAATCAAGGAGACTCGATTCTCAAGCTTTCTTTTAGCTTTTCTCAGTTGGGAATCTCCTTTGGGCTTCATTGTTCCTTGTCTCTTATCCCATTCCTTGCGAAGAAAGTTGTGTTGATCATTGCAGACGACTTGTAACTCGTGAGCCGCTTGCAAGGGACACAGTGCAATGCCAGAGCTAGTAGTTCAAGACTAGAATGTTCAACCCCTGTAATAAAAGTCTGTATGCAAGTGAATGACCTGCCTTTGACTTGATTGGATGGTGGTGGTGTTTTTATCTCATGTGTTGTGTTAAGGTGTTCAGTATATGAATACCTTTCTCTCTCTCTCTCTCTCTCTCTCTCTCTCTCTCTCTCTCTCTCTCTCTCTCTCTCTCGTCTCTATGTATGTCTGTCTGTCTGTCTCTCTCTCTCTCTGTCTGTCTCTCTCTCTCTCTCTCTCTCTCTCTCTCTCTCTCTCTCACTCACTCGCTCTCGCTCTCGCTCTCGCTCTCTCTCTCCACCCTCCCTCCCTCTCCAATAGTCCATTTTCTGTGTGTTTGATGATGACGACAATGATTTTTTAAATTTACGGTTCGAAAATAATAGCTTCAAACTAATAGCAGCAGGAATTAAAACTCGTTTAAAAGGTTGCTAATTCTAGCTGTTGGACCCTGAAGAATTCGTGAAAACTACAGATGCAGTCACATCAAAGCTTTCCATAATGTGCTTACCTAAAAAATTACAAACTTTCCTTGGAATGTTTCGCTCCTGCAGTAACAATCGGGAAAAAAGTACTCTTGCTAAAACTAGGGTGAAAGCATGCAGCTCACTGGTTATAATACGAATAACATGTCAAATTGTCGGAAGGTCAACACTTTTAAATTAAGACAAACGTCAGTTAGTGAGATAATGTCCATAATAGATACACGTCCGTGTGCTAGTTGTGGCGTTAACTGGAGTGTGCATCGACACACATAGGTTACCCGTAGAGACAGAACTGATACAAGGGAGGTAACTTCGCCATCCTTCTGCTCTGCTCCCTTGGTGCTGATCGATTTGTCAAACTAGAAACTTATTTGACTCTAAAGTGACCAGCAATTTGAAAGTCGTCAGTCTGCTGCTCAAGTTGTTTTGACATATAATGCTCCAACATCGTCACTAACATCTACATTTTCCTCTCTCTCTCTCTCTCTCTCTCTCTCTCTCTCTCTCTCTCTCTCTCTCTCTCTCTCTCTCTCTCTCTCTCTCTCTCTCTCTCTCTCTCTCTCTCTCTCTCTCTCTCTCTCTCTCTCTCTCTCTCTCTCTCTCTCTCTCTCTCTCTCTCTCTCTCTCTCTCTCCATTTCGGTGCAGTCCAAATTCATTTAGAACTGAGTAATTATCACTATTTATATCATTGATATCAAAATTTGATGTCGTGATAGCGCTTCCCGTGCGAGCATTGAAGTCTCCACAAAGGACAATGTTGCAGTCTGGTGCTTGACTCAGCAGATCTAGCAGGCAGTCTTCCAAAAATGTTATTCCATTGGAGTCTGTCGCATTGGTTGAGTCATAGTAAGGAGAACATTGTGGAGGAACACACGTACTTACAAGAAGAGTGTCGTGTTCCATCTCCATGAGTTCTCTGCTTACCTGTTACCCTGGGAGACAGGGAGCTCAAAGAGGTTGGACTCCTTTACTTACCTGGGCAGCGTCGTATCAGCAACAGGCGGTTCTGACGAGGACATCAAAGCCAGAATCGGGAAAGCCAGAAATGCCTTCAACACTGAGACCAGTCTGGAGATCAACATCCCTCTCTACCCACACAAAACTCCGGATATTTCACAGCAACGTCAAGTCTGTCCTCCTCTATGGCTCTGAGACCTGGAGAGTCACCAACACTCTGACCAACAAGCTCCAAGTCTTCATAAACAGATGCCTCCGTGACATCCTTAAGATCAGGTGGACAGACAAAGTCAAGAACACCGACTTGTGGAAGCAGGCAAACCAGAATCCCATCGGACAGTAGATTGCAAGGCGGAAGTGGAGGTGGATCGGACACACCTTGCGGAAACCTCCACATAACATCACAAGGCAGGCCTTGCCGTGGAATCCTCAGGGCAAGAGACGAGTTGGTCGCCCCAAGACCACCTGGAGGCGATCCTGCGAGGAAGAGATGAGGAACTGCAACCTGTCATGGGGAGAGCTGAAGAAAGTTGCCCAGAACCGAGTACGCTGGAGGACTGTTGCCGAGGCCCTATGCTCCACAAGGAACTCAAGGGAATAAGTCAAAAGTCAAGTACAACTTATGTTCAGTATGAACTGTCTCAGCGACCTACGCACAAGGCAAATGCCACCTCCTGAATTTCGCCCATGTCCAGACAGTCTTCTAGCCGGTGCAATGTAAGTGTCAAAATCTTCAAATCCTTCTGTACCCATAGTTATCACAAAAGTTTCAGACATACATATTATATCATATTGACATAGTGACGCGATGAAGTCAGGTTCATACAGTTTTTGAAACAATCCTTCAATATTCCAAGCAAGAATTTTTATGCTATCTTGAACTGTTTTATGTGATTTAGGGTGCCTCGGGCCTTGGCCCTCTTCCTATCTCTTACCCCTGCGCCCGGCTCGTCCTCGAGTACCTTGGCGTGTGCGGGTGGAGGCAGATGAGAACGTAGATGAAGGGGCATTACGGGATGACTCGGTTACCGGTTGGTTCACTTCATGTGTATCGTTAAGTTGATCAGTTTGGCTCTGTTGGTCAGCTACAATTAGGTGGCCCCCACGGTAGTACCCACGCATTCCTTTTTCTTTCAGTTCTTTCAGCTTCATACGTTGTTTTAATGTGAGATCATAGGCTACGTTTATGTCCCTCTCCTTAAGTGTGTTACTATTTTCCAGGATGGAGAATTAACACTTTTCCTCGTTCGCTGTCCTTCACATGAACGTCAAAACCATTACCAGTCTTGGATTTTAGATTTTAAAACACATGTTTTACTCGTCCCCCCCCCCTCTCTCTCTCTCTCTCTCTCTCTCTCTCTCTCTCTCTCTCTCTCTCTCTCTCTCTCTCTCTCTCTCTCTCTCTCTCGATTCAAGTGAGATGCATGAGTTCAGTTCAGTTCAGTCTCTTAACCCTGAGATGGGTTGTTGAGGCACCACTGATGACTTTCGGACAATTTTCCTCCATCGATCTCTATCCTCTGTGGCTCGCTGTGAGTCAGCAAAGGTCAAGCCTGTCCACTCTTTGATGTTGTCTTCCCATCTTTTCCTCTGAGTGCCTCCCCTTCTCCCACCTGGTACGGTACCTTGCAGGATGGTCTTGGCCAGCCCACTGCCTCTTGACACGTGACCGTAAAACTTCAGCTTTCTGCTTCTCACGATTGAGAGCAGGTCTTCATACTGTCCAATTGCTCTCCTGATCCTGTTGCTGACTTCCTCATTCGTGACATGGTCTTTATATGAGATGTTCAGAATCTTGCGGTAGCATCTCATTTCCAGGGCTTGTATCCGTCTCTGTAGTTCAGATGTGAGTGTCCATGACTCGCATGCATACAAGAATACGGAGATGGCCAGCGTGCGCATGAGCCTGATTTTTGACGCGAGAGTGATATTTCTGTCACGCCATATTGGCTTCAACTTTGCCAATGCTGCTGTTGTTGCTGTTGTGAGATGCATGAGACAAAATGTTAATAGATGAGAGGTGAGATAGAATGGGGTGAAATAGAATGAGATGAGATAGAATAAAATGAGGGGAATTTCAATGTGGGGCAACTCAATAGGAGTGGAGAGACGAGTAAATGAAAGGAGCTCGGGGATATGTTTCACACAACCCATTTTACCCAGTTGGTGTCACAGGAAACATTTCAGTCCTTCATAGCCAGTAGTTCTGCTTGTCATGCTTGCCACGCTCCCCCTCAGTATGTCGCCATGGTCAACCTTTCCCTACAGTCTGTCGCCATGGTCAACCTTTCCCTACAGTCTGTCGCCATGGTCAACCTTTCCCCTCAGTCTGTCGCCATGGTCAACCTTTCCCCTCAGTCTGTCGCCATGGTCAACCTTTCCCCACAGTCTGTCGCCATGGTCAACCTTTCCCCTCAGTCTGTCGCCATGGTCAACCCTTCCCCTCAGTCTGTCGCCATGGTCAACCTTTCCCCACAGTCTGTCGCCATGGTCAACCCTTCCCCTCAGTCTGTCGCCATGGTCAACCCTCCCCCTCAGTCTGTCGCCATGGTCAACCTTTCCCCACAGTCTGTCGCCATGGTCAACCTTTCCCCTCAGTCTGTCGCCATGGCCAACCCTCCCCCTCAGTCTTTCGCCATGGTCAACCTTTCCCCTCAGTCTGTCGCCATGGCCAACCCTCCCCCTCAGTCTTTCGCCATGGTCAACCTTTCCCCTCAGTCTGTCGCCATGGCCAACCCTCCCCCTCAGTCTTTCGCCATGGTCAGCCTTTCTCCACAGTCTGTCGCCATGGCCAACCCTCCCCCTCAGTCTTTCGCCATGGTCAGCCTTTCTCCACAGTCTGTCGCCATGGTCAGCCTTTCCCCTCAGTCTGTCGCCATGGTCAACCCTCCCCCTCAGTCTGTCGCCATGGTCAGCCTTTCTCCACAGTCTGTCGCCATGGTCAACCTTTCCCCACAGTCTGTCGCCATGGTCAACCCTTCCCCTCAGTCTGTCGCCATGGTCAAGCCTTCCCTACAGTCTGTCGCCATGGTCAACCTTTCCTCTCAGTCTGTCGCCATGGTCAACCCTCCCCCTCAGTCTGTCGCCATGGTCAGCCTTTCCCCACAGTCTGTCGCCATGGTCAACCTTTCCCCACAGTCTGTCGCCATGGTCAACCCTTCTCCTCAGTCTGTCGCTCTGGTCAACCCTTCTCCTCAGTCTGTCGCCATGGTCAACCCTTCCCCTCAGTCTGTCGCCATGGTCAACCCTTCTCCTCAGTCTGTCGCTCTGGTCAACCCTTCCCCTCAGTCTGTCGCCATGGTCAAGCCTTCCCTACAGTCTGTCGCCATGGTCAGCCTTTCCTCACAGTCTGTCGCCATGGTCAACCCTTCCCCTCAGTATGTCATCATGGTCAGCCGTTCCCCACAGTCTGTCGCCATGGTCAACCTTTCCCCACAGTCTGTCGCCATGGTCAACCCTTCCCCTGAGTCTGTCGCCATGGTCAGCCTTTCCCCACAGTCTGTCGCCATGGTCAACCCTTCCCTCAGTCTGTCGCCATGGTCAACCTTTCCTCACAGTCTGTCGCCATGGTCAACCCTTCCCCACAGTCTGTCGCCATGGTCAACCTTTCCTCACAGTCTGTCGCCGTGGTAAACCCTTCCCCTCAGTCTGGTAAAGATGGATAATGAACGTCCACATGAATGAGAAGGCTCTTTCGTTTTGAATTTTTGTATGACCATTGCAGCAATCAATAACGCGACAAGGAGGTTTGCTACGCGGTTAAAGGGATACCAAGCATGTTTTGACTATTCTACACAGGAGAGTCAGATTTTGATATTTCCATCTTTGAACCAACTCGCTCATTTCCTTTGCTTGTTTGTTTGCTTGTTTTTTGTCTGTTATTTTCTTGCTCCCATGTCTGAATTAATTCCTATCGTTTTAAGCCCCTATCCTGACAAAATAATAGTATTATTAGCAATGTAGGAATGTCCACCATTACGGGCGGTTTGCATTCCGCTCTGAACCGACAGTAATGGCTTCTAAGAAGGTGGTGCGTGATATCGGAACATTTCCGAGCCAGAATCCTATCCATTTCCGGCCCATGACACAGCGGAAATATCTTTCTGTCAGCTGTGCAATCGATAACAATGACCGTTTCATTTGCGGCTTCAAATTTTATATGAAACTTAAAAACGAAAATAATGTCTCCTGCAAAACGGGGTAAAAAAGGGTAAGTGGATGTGTAGGGCTACTTTTCCGTCGCGTTTGTGCAAAGTTTAATTAAAATTGACGTGTGATTTGAGTGGTTAAGTGGACAAATGGGTCGACGGTGTCTAGGGAATGTCTACAAACATCGGCTGCCGATAAAATGATCCCAGCCCAGCTGGCGACACGCACGTACAACCACCGCGAGTACTGCACTGCAATGGCACGTTTTCAGCTCTGATACCATTGCAACCCCTGCCACTCAAGATTTATGCCTAGGGATAGAATACCTTCTAACAAAAATTACTCCTGTTTCTTGATCAAACCTTTTTATTCACACAGAGATGTTGCAATTAAGCGCCATGTAGAACTCACAGTTCTATTCAGGATTCTGCAGCAACAGTTCGTTTTAGAGACCAGACTTGATTGACTATCCAAGCACTTTCTTCCTCTGCCTCGTGTGTATATGCAGGTAACTGATTTTTAAGCTGAGTATCCATCTTTGCAAAATTTTGAAGGTACAACTACTTGGGGGGAAAACGTGGTGATGGAATACTGAATGAAAGAGAGGATAGCATATCATACCAGCACAAGGAAGAAGGGAGCCGGGGGAAAAAGGAAAACGTGTCGTTCAAACTACTCCAGGAAGGCTCTCGAGCGTTCCTAAGCAGTGTTGCACGAAGCATCTGCCTGGCCGATCTGTAGTACGATGGAGCCGGAATTGTTTTTAATCATATGGTATTGACTGGCATCAATTCACAGTAAATTTGGGCGAATACATTCTTGAGCACATGTGTTGCAAATCTCCTTCACTTCATCATCACATTATGCCTGCGTATTTACACGAGGAACTTGACAAAGAAACCTAAGAGTGCATCAGTCAGGTGCAAGCTAACCCAGGTTTAACAAGTTTCCTTTATATCTGTGTGAGGCAGTGACAATAACGTCTTACGCCTCAGGTCCGGCAGCCAGGCACTCTAGCTGATGACAGGAGCATTTGGAGGCTTCGGTAGTTCGTCCATATCAAGGCCTATCAAAGTGAAAGTCTGTAAATTAGATGTAATACAGACTCGAAAGAGGGGTCCAGAAAGACGATGTAAGAGGTGGAGGGGTAAAGTTATGAAAAGAAACTTTTCAAGCAATGTAAAACAGACGTCATCCAAAAAACGTAATCCGCCCTGCATGAAAGGCTGTAGTTGAAATGGATTTTGTTCCTTTTGTGTTACGAAATTTTATATAATGACAAAGCACTATGCAAAAGCTTGAAAATGGCATACGATTTGCAGAGGTTTGTTCGTTCTGCGTGAAATGTTAGCAGACGTAAGTTGGATATGTGCCAATCAGCAGTTAGGAAGAGTCGGAGTTGAAGTTAGCAAAGAAGATTAGCAAAGAATAGAGGTCAAAAGAAGTCAGAAGTGAATAAGACTTGACAAGCTGTTGTACTCTTATTCGAAGCAGATCCTGAATGTAGATATATCACTTCACCTGAGCGATCGACTCATCATATACAATCTAGACAGCAAAACTGTGAGAAGTGAATACAAACACGTCTGTGATAGGTACCAGCATTTTATTGATGTTCAAAAAGCTGTACGACACATAACAAGAAGCTTGTTGTTGCCATATTTTCACATGGGTATGCCTATGGTTCAAAATACCCCAGACGGAAAGACGTCAACATGGAAACAATCAATGATTTTATAAAAATATATATAATGTTATAAATATGTGAAAGACACATCGACATTGAGCGACGAAAGACACAACATATTATTTCAATTTCATTACACAACTGGATTCAGCTGAAACACTTTAGAGCTAAATACAACCTTTCAAACTCAACAATCACTTTTCTTTGCAAACCAATGCAACACGACGACAGGCATATAAATGCAGAGAATAGAATGAACGAAGGAATCCAACACAGCAGACACATTTAACGTTATCTACAGACTGTCTTTCACTATGAAGAAGCACGGTTATAGCTCATTCACAAAAGACATCCTTAACAACACCGAGATGGCAACAAATAGACGGATACAAAATCACAGGACACTGTGAAGTTGCTGATAGTCGTTCATTGTAAAAACATTGCTCATAATATTATTTAACAGAATGTACACAAACGCTTCGTTCAGGATTATTACTTCAACCTGTCATTTTGAATGGATAAACATTTCCAAAACAACATGAAATCATATTTTGCTCTAGAGACCGAGTAGAACTTTAGTTTTTCATTCTTTTCTACCATTATGTTTACAGCCATCAGTTCTGCCCCTTCCGACGAGGCAGACGATCAGAGCTGACGAGATTCACTGGCGCCAAGTGAACCATTCGGGCTGGTTCTGCGTCCAGTGCTTGTACTTGTCCTCCCCACACACGTGCACGGTGCAGGGAAAGGTGCGTGGGCGCTTGGGATCGCTGATGGGTCTGGCAGACGTCCTGATGTAGCGAATGACGTAACCGCAGCGACGTCGCTCCGACCTGCGTCACACAGAAATGCCGACGCCATTAAAAGCATCTAAATAACGCACACTGTGCACAGGGGATGGCATTCAAAACACAAGAGATGGAAACAGTCTGCATGGTATTTCTCAACATCGGTGTTTTAATCACGCTCACACACACACACACACACACACACACACACACACACACACGAACACACACACCAACAACACACGCACACATACACACACACGCACGCACGCGCGCACACACATACACAAACACACACACACACTCAAACGCACGCACACACACACACTCAACACACACACACACACACACACACACACACACACTCAAACGCACGCACACACACACTCAACACACACACACACATAAACATATGCACACAAACATACACAAAACAACATACACACACACGAATACACACACACAGATTCACAAACACACACACTCACTGAAACGCACACACAAACACATGCACATAGACACACAAACCTATACACACATACACACAAACAACACACACACACACAAACAAACAACACACACACACACACACAAACAAACACACACACACAAAACAACACACAAAAACACACACACACATACTTACCATTGACGTGCATGAACTAAAGCACCCAAGTGCTCAGGGGCGAACACAGGCACAAACACACAAATCATGCAAACATGCACGTTTGCAGGCACACAACTGCACGCACACACATTCACACAAAGGCAATCACGTTGGGGACGACAAGACGAAAAGAGGTGAGGTTTGGGACGAGGAGAGTGGCCATATAATGAATAGCACGTGTATAAAAGCTGCCAGATAATAAGTCGAGAAGAAAATCGTAGAAACTTTATCTGACAAGCCTATATCTCTCTTAGAGACACGAAACTGCCTGCTCTACTTAGCAAGTAACGTTTGTTCTGTTAGAAATATCTTCTCTTTCGTTTTCTCACGTTCCTGACATTTTAATAATTATGACAAAACACAAGCATCGCTGAAGTGTTGCTCAACAAATATCTCATGACCTTTCTTATATCACTTTTTCCTTGCAAAAAATGTCAGAAGCCTATCAGAAATATTCCCAAACAGAAAGGTTGCTGTCTATCAAAATATATGCCATCGCAGTGCTAGATTTTGTTATCGTCTACGTGAAAGTTCATGCTCACTCAAGAAGTTTTTGCCTTGGGCAAAGGCTGTTGTTATTTGTTGATTCCAGCCAAAAACCAAGGTTACAGCAAAATGTTGTTATGTTGTACTCTTATGTGGGGATTATCTTCAGCCGTGGTAAGCTCCTAACATAACAAGAGATCAAATCTCCTGAAGACGGAGTGTGGCTGCCTATATGGCGGGGTGTTCAAAAACAGTCACACACGCAATCATCTTACCCACTAGGGTGATCCTGGGAGTGTTTAGCCCAGGTACGCAACAACAACAACAACTCAAGAAGTTCACTCACACAGACAGACACACACACAGACACACACACACACACACACACACACACACACACACACACACATACAAACACATGAACAGACACACAGACACACGGACAGACACAGAACGAAGGAAAATATATTGTGTGGATCCTTGGCCCATCGTAACGAGGGGGGGGGGGGGAGAGGGGAAGGGGAGGGAGTGAGTGAGGGAGGGAGGGAGGAAGGGAGGGAGGGAGGAAGAGAACTGTCATTGGAATTATCACCAGTAATTAGTTATATTGCTGAAAAGTTAGGCACGGCTTGATTGAAGGTTACTTTTCTTTCGTGGAAGTATTTACCTCGACTCGATTTAATGACAATTTTGTTGTTGTCATCATCCATCATGATCATCCATCATTATTCATCATCATTCATCATCATCCATCATCATCCACTATCATCATCCATCATCATCCATCATCATCATCATCATCCATAATCATCATCATCATCCATCATCATCATCCATCATCATCATCATCATCATCATCATCATCATCATCATCATCATCATCATCGCCGTCGTCGTCGTCATTATCTTCTACCTTGCTGATGCATCCAGGCAAATCATGTGCTATTCCTTTTATCAATCTGCTAATAGGGCCGTTGTACACTATTGCAGAGCAAAGCATGTGAAGAATCAAGGGAGGCCACTCTTCGCTCACCTGTTGGGGCCACTGCCGTGGATGAGGTGGCCGTGGTGGAGGGACATCTGGCCTTGCTTGAGTGGGCAGGGCACGGCCGTGCTGGGGTCGAACAGGTCCTCGGGCAGCTCCTGGTTGCCGCTCAGCAGGTTGCCGCCATCTTTGGACTGGCCATGGTCAAGCAGCTCCATTTTGTGCGTGCCTGGATACGTAAAGGTCGAGGATGGATGGATGGATGGCACTTTACGGCCTATCAGCCTGTGTCGGCCATGTAAGGCCATTAAGCATGAACATCTCAAAACCAGTTTAGAGTAAGCGCAAATCAAGTCCCGATTTACCTATGTATTCGTCTCTTACGAATCATGTCGGGAGACGTGGTGGGCTTATTCTGACCCCCAACCCACAGGGAGACGTGGTGGGCTTATTCTGACCCCCAACCCACAGGGAGACGTGGTGGGCTTATTCTGACCCCCAACCCACAGGGAGACGTGGTGGGTTTATTCTGACCCCCAACCCACAGGTGGTTGGAGGTAGGATCAAGCCCATGTAGCACGGAGTGTTCGATAGATAGGAATACACTTTTTTTCTTTATCTGTTTCACCTCACCATGACTTTGCTCCGTTTTTTGCTGTCCAAAACAGGACGACTTTCTGGTGGTGGTGGTGTTTGTGGTGGTCTAGGTTAAACGGAATTATGCAAATAGCAGGCGTTCATTCCTTCATATGAATGTTTACTTCGTGCATCATCTATAGCTTGGATTTTACTTTTTGTGTGCTTGTTTAGCAAGCTAAGTTTTCCACGCATTTCTAATCCTTATTTTTTCATTTCAACATCTTAGAAATAAATAATTTCTGTGTGCGAGTGGGAGCAAGCGTACGAGTAAGCGTGTGTGTGTGGGGGGGGGGGGGGGGGGGGGGGGGGGGGGGGGGGAGCAGATGGTCATGAATGTGTGTTTAGGGAGACAGTGCCTCGTTAACTCACCTGGAATGACCTGCATACAGCCGTTGTCGACGTCAGCGTCGTCAATTGCAAGCCACACACTGACTTCGTCTCCCTCCACACCCCAGTACCTGGAGTATGCACAAATTTCGTCATGGTAAATCACTGGATCAGCGACATCATTCAAAAGGATGTGGGAAATAGGAGTTGGAGGGAGAGAGAGAGAGAGAGAGAGAGAGAGAGAGAGAGAGAGAGAGAGAGAGAGAGAGAGAGAGAGAGAGAGAGAGAGAGAGAGAGAGAGAGAGAGAGAAGGAAAAAGCTACAAAGCAAGAAATTGGAAATTGGGGGGACAATTCATTAGGGGGAAAATTTCAACGGACGCAAATGAGAGTTTTAACTTTCTTTTGATTCATCTTCTTAGCCTTCTTCAACAGATCATTTACTTCTCCTTCCCCTTCCTCCTCTTGCTTCTCCTCCTCCTCCTCATCCTGCTCATCATCATCCTGCTCATCATCATCATCATCATCATCATCATCATCAAGTCCCAATTTTTTTCCTCCTGTTTTTCATTCTTCCCTTTCTTGTCCCTCCCCGCCTCTCCCTTCACACCGTACGCTCTTTTTCCTCTTCCTTTCCTTGGTTCTATTTCTTTGCTTCCTCCCACACCTCCTGATCTCCTCTTGCGTCTGCTCCTGCTCCTCCCCCCAGATACACCTCCTTCTCTTTTTCCTCCTCCTCCTCCTCTTTTCCTCCTCCTCCTCCTCCTCCTCTTTTTCCTTCTCCTCCTCCTTCTCCTCTTTTTCCTCCTCCTCCTCCTCCTCTTCCTCCTCCTCCTCCTCCTCCTCCTCCTCCTCCTCCTCTCTCCTCCTCCTTCCTCTCCTCCTCCTCCTCTCTCTTGTCCTCCTCCTCCTCCTCCTCCTCCTCTTTTTTCTTCTCCTTCTCCTTGTTCCTCTTTCTCCTCCTCCTCCTCCTTCTTCCTCCTCCTCCTCCTCTTTCCTCCTCTTCCTCCTCCTCCTCCTCCTCCTCCTCCTCCTCCTCCTCCTCCTCCTCTTTTTTTTCCTCCTTCTCCTCTTTTTCCTCCTCCTCCTGCTCTTTTTCCTCCTCCTCCTCTTTTTCCCTCCTCCTCCTCTTTTTCCTCCTCCTCCTCCTCTCCTCCTCCTCCTCCTCCTCCTCCTTTTCCTTCCCCTCCTCCTCCTCCTCCTCTCTCCTCTTTTCCTTCTCCTCCTCCTTCTCCTCTTTTTCCCTCCTCCTCCTCCTCCTTTTCCTCCTCCTCCTCCTCCTCCTCCTCTCCTCCTCCTCCTCTCCTCCTCCTCCTCCCTCTCTTTTCTCCTCCTCCTCCCTCTCTCTCGTCTCCCCCTCCCCCCTTCATCCTCCTCCTTACTCCTCCTCCTCCTTCCTCCTCCTCCTCCTCCTTTTCCTCCTCCTCCTCTTTTTCTCCTCTCCTCCTCTTCTTCTCCCTCCTCCTCCTCTCCTCCTCCTCCTCCTCCTCCTCCTCCTCCTCCTCCTCCTCTTCTTCCTCCTCCTCCTCCTCCTCCTCCTCCTCCTCCTCCTCCTCCTCCTCCTCCTCCTCCCTCCTCTCTTCCTCCTCCTTCTCCTCCTCCTCTCTTCCTACCTCTTCCTCCTCCTCCTCCTCCTCCTCCTTCCTCCTCCTTTCCTCTTTCTCCTCCTCCTCCTCTTTTCTCCTTCTCTCTTCTTCCTCCTCCTCCTCCTTTTTCCTCCTCCTCCTCCTTCTTCTCAGTATTTCCTCCTCCTCCTCCTCCTCCTCCTCCCTCCTCCTCCTCCTCTCTCCTCTTTTTTCCTCCTCCTCCTCTTTCTCCTCCTCCTCCTCCTCCTCCTCCTCCTCCTCCTCTTTTCTCCTCCTCCTCCTCCTCTCTGTTTCCTCTCCTCCTCCTCCTCCTCTCCTCCTCCTCTCTCCTCCTCCTCCTCCTCCTCCTCCTCCTCCTCTCCTCCTCCTCCTCCTCCTCCTTCTTCTTCTTCTTTTCTCTTCTTCTTCTTCTCTTCTCCTCCTCCTCCTCCTCCTCTCCTCCTCCTTCCTCCTCCTACCCCTCCTCCTCCCTCTTTCTTCCTCCTCCTCCTTCTTCTTCTCTCCCTCCTCCTCCTCCTCCTCCTCCGCCTCCTCCTCCTCTTTTTCCTCCTCCTCCTTCTCTTTTCCCTCCTCCTCCTCCTCTTCCTCCTCCTCTTTTTCCTCCTCTTTTTCCTCCTCTTTTTCCTCCTCCTCCTCCTCTTTTTCCTCCTCCTCCACAACTTACTTGACGTCCTGATGCCAGGCCACAAAGGCCTCAGAGCCGTCCTCCCTGGGCACCACGGAGTTGGAGTACTTGCAGATGAAGCGCGAGTCCAGCAGGATGAGGTCAGGGCCCAGGATGGCCTTGATGGGCTCCAACATGCGGGGATGCGTTGTCAGCCTCAGCACCCACTCGTACTTGAGGTGAATGTTGTGCAGACTGTACTGAGCCTTTTCCTCACCTGTGGCACACAGCAAACACATCGACGTCAGGCAAACGTCTATGGACGTCAGGCAAACACACATGGCTGTCAGGCAAACACATATGGACTTTATGCAAGGAGCAGTGATAGTGCGGTAGGTGTTCACACAAAGGATATAGAGGCATAATTACGTTGCTGGGTAAACACGTTCAGACATTGATCAGAACGACTGCACGGAGTTTATGTAATGATGTCGTGTGTTTGTCCATCTTTTTTAGTACAAATGAGATACAGTGCATGGAGATTTGATCTTGCAATATGTGTTCATGCAAAAGTAAATAGACCGTATTTGATCAGCAAACATTGTTGTCATCCGTCAAAACGTGTTTATGGTGTTAATGTATTGGTTTTGGTTCTTTCTCTTTTTGTTGACACAAGTCACCATTTGTTTGATATTATGCCAAACGAAGAATTCCCTATGTTTCTTTTTTTAAGATGGAACTTGTTTGTTTGTTTGTTTGTTTGTTTACTGCAAGGCAAAACGTGAATTTGTCCTTAACGTTTCCTAATTGATTATTCTTTTGTTAAATGTGTTAGAAATATTGTCTAGACTTCCGTTTTCCCATATCATTTCCTTTTTTGACAGTGTAACATCGGTTTTATACATAGTTACTTGCGATCGTGTGCATGGATAGTTTTGCTGTTGAAAAATTCCCAGGTATAAACACGCCCTTACCTACGGAGGTGAGACTTCAGACAAACTATTATCCCTTTAATGGGAAGTTGCAATGTCAACTAAAGGAGAGTTATTTGCATACTTTAGACTTCAATAGGTCTTATTTGGAGAAAGAAGTGAAGGATAGTAACAAAAATTACCACGGTTTGAGGAGGTAATGAGGGGTGGGGGTGGGGGGAGGAGGGGGGGGGGGGGGGAGACCTACTCCGGAAAGCGGACCGCATTGGCTGTTGAGTCACATGATGAATGCACTCGATCGGAAACCCCACTTTCAGCCCGGCAGCTAGATGTTTAAACTTCCGCTGAGCGAAACGCTAGTATGCTGGGTGCGCTTTGACAAGAGGCAAGACGGCTTCCTCGAGGGGTCTTACCGATCTCCTTCTCGAACTCGTGGTAGCGCTCTCGCAGGTCCTGGATTTCCTTGTTGTCCAGAACTTCCAGCCCGCTGATGTAGCCGTTCTGCCAGAAGAAGTCGTAGATTTCCTTCTCGGAGCGGTTAGACATTTTGAGATGAAGTTGAAACGTGGGGACAATCGGGATATCCTGCAACGTAAGTGAGGACGACTTGAAAAACTGCCAAATTATTTGACTACTGGTAAATTTAAATAGTCTGGGATTTTTAAACTACGATTTCTCGAATTTCATTGGAATGATTGAGGAGCAAATTAGAGTCACATAAACAGAAATCAGAAGGCAAAAGCAATTTTGCAAGACAAGTAATAATCGATGACTAAATATTTCCCATGATTAATAGCTGTTGAAAAGGACACTAAAACGGTTTAGGCGCTGCACCTCCAGAACAGTACGTAAAA
>JAWQFJ010002294.1:217824-224393 GCA_034096865.1 Theodoxus fluviatilis
GCCATGACTTGTGATGTGGGAACAAGATCCGGGCAATTCTTTCTTATAGGCCCTTCCTTCTGACAATACCAGCAAATGATGTGCATGGCACCTGAGCCAGGAACAGAATTACTGGACCGAGACATTCCAGCGGGACGATTCGCATTGGGAAACCGAGTAGATCCAAAAGACTTTGTTCCAGCCTGCTGTCGAAAAGTTACTTCTCTCTGGAACGTTGAACTTCCTATCCAATGCAGGAGTGATCCCGACTCCTGCAGACCACACATCTGCGTGAGATTTGGCAGCCATGCTCTGCGATGGATGGGCCTCTCGATATCGCTCGGCATCAGAGATCAAAACATCTACAGAGTCGTAAGTCAGTTCCTTCAAGAATGTAACGAGGCCTACGGAACAAGAGTTGAAAAGTTGTTCCCTGAGAATCAGATCAACCAAGCCCTCGAAATTGCTCTCAATCTGTGCTAGTTCAACCCATCTTGTGAACAAATGCTTCAGTCGATTCAGAAAGGCTGGAAGCATTTCCCCTTGCTGAGGACGGGCCGATCGAAAAGGACTTCGATACCCCTCCGACGAACATTGAAAACCTTTGAGCAGGTGCGCTTTTAACGCCTCATAAGTAAGACGCTCTTGGAGAGAAAGTTCAGGATATACCGTGAGCGCCTTCCCCTTCAACAAAGAGGAAAGGATGTGTGCCCATTCCTGCGGAGACCAACCTGCTGAAGTCGCGTGAGCCTCAAACCTATATAGATAGCTGTCCATATGGTCTACTTTGTCATCGAAGTAAGGCAACTTTGGCTTATCATATCCCTTTGTTGGAATAACAGATTGCCCATTCTGGAATCTTGCTAATTCCAACTCCACCATCAGCTTTTCTTTCTCTATCTCGATTCTTGCTTGCCTCTCAGCCTTCTCCGACCTCTCCCTCGCCTGTCTCTCAGCCTCCTACTTCTCAGTTCTCGCTGCATGTCTATCTTCTCTGGCTCGCTCTTGTACATATCGCGCCAGTTCACTACCTTCCATACCCAAGCTTTGCGCTTCATACGTATAGGCTGCAAAGGGATCCAATCTTCCACTACCCCAATCTTTCTGATCTAACGACATCTTTGTCAAGAGTCGATACCAGAAGAATGTTACTCAGAAAGAAGACACTGGTAACAAAAAGAAGGGAAAAAACCCACAAAAAACTAATACGCTCAATAACCAAACAGACAAAACCACCATTCCACAAAATGTATAATGCCCAAATCAAAACGGCCAAAATACAATAGGCAACAACAAAAAATTGCATCCAACTACCAGCAAGCAAAACAAGTAGGCAACGGTCAGCAAGCAAAACAGGATAGCTAGCAAGACAAGTAGGCAACGGCCAGCAAGCAAAACAAATAGCCAATGGCCAGCAAGCCGAAATTTCTAGAAACTTTACCCAGAAAAGTTCACAAGTCAATGCAGACTCCCTAGTCGTGACGGCCACATCACTAAAAAAATACAAATCACCCGTAAAAAGAAAGAAAGCAGGCTCGCCAGTTGTTACGACCCGGATTGCCCGAGGTCTAAGTGGGTGAAAATATAACTCGACACGAGTACGGAATTTTGAATTTGAAGAAGCTTTGTATTTTAGAACGAAACAACAATTTTTTACAACAACACGTTCGCAATATTCAACATAGCAAGTCACTAATACATTGTAAACACGGCAGTAGACATTTCCATAAATTGCAAACACACCACTTTGTTCCTACCTGCCTACCAAACATCGCAGGACACTCCTACACTACATACCCAGCAGTCATCACAGTTAGTTGCACAACCGCAATATTTACTCGCCAAGCCGGTCTACTTACATGGCAGGACACTCCTACACTGCATACACAGCAGTCATCACAGTAAGTTGCACAACAGCAATCTTTACCAGCCAAATCCGCAAAACCATCGCGGAAGCTTAGAAGACAATAAACCGGTCTACACACACGTCCATCGCACCTCTCCCCGGCAGCACAACATCGCATCTCTCCCCGGCAGCACAAAATCCGTCACTCAGAGCCCAAGCACATCGCATCGCCCCGCTCCCCGACAGCACAATACCAGACTGTTCAACAAGAAGTGATGGGGAGCCCCGAACCGTCTAACCCTTGCTGCTTTTATTACAAATTAACACCAACTCAGCACCAAGGAACTCGTGTGGCACGAGAAATCACAAATTTAACCAACGTAATAAAAAATTAACATTGAGCACGTGCATTGCGCTCAGCGCCCTTACAGCCGCGCTCGTGACAGTGTGTGTGTGTGTGTGTGCGTGTGTGTGTGTGTGTGTGTGTGTGTGTGTGTGTGTGCGCGCGCGCCCGCGATAGGAGTATATGACATTGAAACAGAAAATAAATGGAGTACATGTGGTTTTGATTTATGCTTTGATGATGAAATCGATTGTGTGTGTGTAAGAATTTGTGTTAATATGCATGTATTTCTTTGTGAAGCACCTATGCTGAACCCTCTTCCCCTCTTGTCACTTGTCGTTACCTCTCTGAATAAAAAGATGTTTTATTATATTTTAATGGAAAACGTATAACTCTTTCATTCGTGTGGGAGCACAAAGAAGGAAAGCCACGACGTATGGTTTATTCATTCGACAGGAGGAGTCAAAACCTTTAACTCAATGGAGGACATCACGTTGCAGTGCAGTGTGTAGAGAAAGGAACAATCCAAAGCATTCGGCAAGTCTCTTCACCCCAGTCAGTTGCCAAAACACGGGCCCAGTTGTCTGAAGCTTGTCTCGATGGAGCAAGCAGTGAGATATGTCCCAGTAGGTCGAAGTCCTTCCTGAATGTTTCTTGTTTGGAGAAAAAAAAGAAAAGTAACCCATTTTTGAGCTTGAGTTAAGACAGCAACAATAATAACATTCTGGTTTTAACCCTAGGGGTGCCATATAGCAGGATATTAGTATGAATGACGATATGAAGGGGGTAAATAATCAAATCACAGAGGCTTTTTAGTCTCGTATTCGGATGAGCTGTAACTTTTTTAAGCGAGCGAAAGTCATTACTGTCGTTTCTCAAGCTAAGTAGGTTCGCTTGATCAACCCTTTAATTCACCCAGAATCGTGTCACAAATCTTGGACTGACTCATAAGATGTTTAACAGTAAAATTAGAAACACAGTGCGGGAGACAATTTTATTGATAATTTCATCCCCCACTTCTCTTGGAGTTTTTATTCCGATTCTCCTTCGAGTGGTACAGAGGGCTCTTGACTCCCTCAGCTCTCGACATTGCAAAGGACATTTCTCATACCCACATGGGGACTACAGTTCTCTAATGCTTGTAACAAAGAATGATTACTACATTGTCAAAATTGGCTTCCATTTTTGTGAACACCGAAAAATGATTTAGAGCATCTCCAAACTCGCGCTTTAGAAACAATACCTTGGAATAAGTTTTGAAACAAAGTTCAGTGCAGTTCACTTTAGCATGGCCGATACAATTTGAGTTCAGGACGTTCGAAATGACATGAATGACGCACCCCTCCAAGCGTGGGACAATGCTCGTGTGGAGGCAATATTGAAAGATAGATAGGGAAAAACCCGCTGGCGTCCTCTTCCGGGTCTGAGTGTCCCAGTCTGGGACAAGCAAGGTCAGGGTCACGGTGACACTGCGGGTGCTGACAAGCCAGAGTGGCTATGACTCACCGGTTCCCACTTACACACAAGCGAGCCACGTGCAAGCATAGGTCAACATGTGTCAAAATCTGCATCTGCACATGCAGACTCTCAGTCGCTGACACGTGTTGACTCTGGCCTATTCTTGCAAGCGGCTGACCTCTATGTAATTGAGCATGCAGTGATTCTATTCCACAGCATCGCGCACTGAGCTTGGGAAATGCGGCTACAGTAGACACGTTAGCTGCCTACGGTCTCACCTCTGGTATTTAAGAACTAGTGGGTGATGTAGCTATACCAAAGTGAAACCCCAACCGAAGTTTATGTGAACTGCGAAAAAAGACAGATCTGTACAGACATAGTGCCCCTAGGAGGCTGGTAAGTTAATGGCGCCTTGCCTTCACTTCCTGGTGCGCAGCTGGGTCAAGTTGCCTCTGTCAGTAGAGGAATGGAGCGTGGTTTTTTGAAACTCATGCTGTAAGCTGCTTCTTAGATCGCATTTGATAATTCTTTGTAATCCTCGGTCTAGTTTATTCCCTCTGAATGGATGATCTTCTATCGTAGCCCAGAGCAAAGAGGAACGCTGCAAGAAACTGTTTCAGCCTGTACAAGCATGTGAATACTCTAGTTTTACCCAGATCGTTGCCATGATGCGTGAAGTAGTGGAAGGAAATGTCGCATGGTTAATACCTATTGCAGCTTAATGTTCTAAGATAAACCGTGGGGCGCACTGTCACAGCGATATCTATGGCTGCTGATGGGGTTTAGGAGTTACAGCACATTTGCCCATTTCATCTATTTAAAAAACACCTTCATTTGAACAGAGAAGTAAACATTTGCCACGTTGAGCAAAGGATGTGGAGTTGGTGTTGCTGTCCTGGTGCAGTTTCAGTCTTTCCTGCTGAATATTTGAAATATTCCAGTGTGTGATTTCTGCGATGAAATTGGCTAGACATCGAACGACTAAGGAAATTTTCAAAGCCAACGGAAGTTTGCCAAATTTAAGGGTAAGGAAATCGGAGAAGAGCACTTTCATTTCTATTCTGAGTTGTTCTGTCCATGAAGCATCTACAGAATGCCACATCTGTAGATGTACAAAATACGATGACGCATAAATGTGTGAGCATTTCACATCTTCTGAGGCTGCTCCAATTGCTGATACCTGATATCCGGCAATAGATGAAAAGATAAATAATAGTAGAAAGAGTATGCATTCGTAGCCATTTATAATTGAAATATCTATATGGTGTCTACGTTCAGATTGACCTGTTAGAGAAATAGAAAACTAAGCAGCATCAACAATATGGGCTAGTGACCTCCCTGTCAACCAGACACATCACCGCGCGTGCGCGCGCGTACGCACACACACACACACACACACACACAATCACACTCACACACACGCGCGCGCGCGCGCGCGCATAAACACATACACGTGCAAAGAAACAATAAATTATGTGCGCAGCGTCTAAGGCACGCTGTGAACCGGGACCGAACTTCGCAGTACTTGAACCATTGAGCTACAGGTGACACTGTGCTGTTCTCCCAAAACCTTGCTTGTACATGATTTCACTCCCGTGGAGGGGAATGCAATCCGAGCTAAGCACAATGCACGGGGAGGCAACCCTAGGATCTCGGCAGAACTCAGGGCTTTCTCTGCCACACCCGAAGTGAGTGCAAGTTTAAGGCTCTAATAATCAGATTACAGGCCCTAACCAGTTTTACAGATTCACAAACTGTCTCCTTGCTTTATGCTTAGCTCGTAATGCACATTTCTACCTCAATCCACCTTCCAACTTTCCCCTTGACTACATACTGCCTCTTCCCCTCCCCTCTTCGCCCCTCTCCCCGCCCCCCAATTCAAATACATGTTTTCCATGTTCTTTTCTAGCAGCTGATTCACACTCTCTCTCTCTCTCTCTCTCTCTCTCTCTCTCTCTCTCTCTCTCTCTCTCTCTCAATACTGAGAAAACAAAAATTATGGTATTCAGGAAGGGGGGATACCTAGCAGAAAACGAGAAGTGGTTTCTTGACAAGAAACATTTGAAGGTTGTGAACAAGTATAAATATCTAGGTGTCACATTAACCACATTATCAATGAGAGTCTGTGTAGATGACTTGGCAACAAAGGGTAAACAAAAAGTCGTCTAGATCCTAAAGACAATGTGGAGCTTGCACTCTATCGATACGAATGTATATTTCAAACTGATTGATTCACAAGTTCAGCCCGCTCTACTCTATGGGGCAGAAATATGGGGATTGGGAAATGTCGATGGAATTGAAAAAGTTCATACATTTGCATGTAAAAAGGTCCCTGGACTGGACCTCCGAACTCCTAATCAATTGGTTTGCGGAGAGCTTGGCAGATACCCCATGTCTGTCATGAGCATTGTGAGAGCAGTCAAGTACTGGCTTAGATTGTCTAAAATGAACATAAGCAGGCTCCCAAAACAAGCATTTGTAATGCTTAACAACTCCAACATTCCACAAAAGATGAATTGGGCACGACTCATTGAAAACTGTCTCTATAGATTCGGTTTCGGTTATGTATGGCTGAACGGTGGACCTGGTAATGAAACACGTTTTTTAAAACAATTCAAGCAGAGGCTGAAAGATTGCCATCACCAATCGTGGCATGAAACATGTACAGACAGCGTAAGATTTCACTGGTATTTGTCATTCAAAAACCATTTTGGACTAGAGGAATACTTGTCCAGCTTGACCATTAGAAAATTTCGCGATGCATTTGTACGATTCCGTTTCGGTATCAACGATCTCAAGGTGAAGAGACAGTACACCAACTTTCAGAATCCCGAAGTACGGTGCACCTACTGCATGTGCATCGAGGACGAACAGCACTTTTTGTTGAGTTGCCCCTTGTATGAAGATATAAGAAAAAATATCTACATAGACAAATTAATAAAA
>JAWQFJ010002295.1:0-12500 GCA_034096865.1 Theodoxus fluviatilis
CCGTAATATAATATATATTTTAACATTCCTGTACATATGAATATCTGAATGTTTTAACCTGATGTATGTCCATTATGGCCAAGCTTGGTTTTAGGCCGAGATCAAATCACTCCCCCCCCTTCTCTCTCTCTCTCTCTCTCTCTCCTCTCTCTCTCTCTCTCTCTCTCTCTCTCTCTCTCTCTCTCTCTCTCTCTCTCTCTAATGGGCTATGTAGGCTGGCTTTCATGAGTTTAATAATAATAATAATAATAATAATAATAATAATAATAATGAATAGCATTTGTATAGTGCACTTCTGTACAACTCAATGCGCTGACATAACCACATTCACACGCAGACATTCGTCAGCAAGCTTACCAACATAATACAACACATAATACAACTTACTGACCTGAGAATGGATAAAACAACATACATGATCATGAGAAAAAACCTACATACAAGCAAAAGCCAGTCGAAACATGTGAGTCTTCAATTGCGACTTAAAAATAGGTAAAGTGGGTGCGTCACGCATGCTAGTCGGCAGCGAGTTCCAGACAGAGGGGGCATTGAAACTAAAACTACGCTCACCAAAAGATTTTGCACTACGTTTTGGAATTTTGAGAAGCTTTTCATTAGTTGAGAAGAGATTTATTGCACAACCTCAGCAAAGTGCGAGAAACTCTTCACAATCTGTTTTGAAAAAGTCGTAAACTTTTAAAAAAAAGTTTGTGTGTATGTGAGCGTGTGTGTGTGTGTGTGTGTGTGTGTATGTATGTGTGTGTGCGTGTGCATGTGCGTGTGAATGTGTGTGTGTATGTGTGTGCGCGCGCACGCGCGCGCGTGTGTGTGTCTGTGGGTGGGTATGGGGGGAGGTGTCTGTGTGTGTGCGTGCATATGTATGTTTGCGTGCGTGTGTGAGAGCGCGTGTGTGTATGCGTGTGCGTGCGTGCGTGTGTATACGTGTGTGTGTGCGCGCGGGTGTGTGTGTGAGTGCGTGAGTGTGCGTGTGTCTGAGTGTGTGTGTCTGAGCGTGTGCATGCGTGCGTGCGTGCGTGCGTGTGTGTGTGTGTGTGTGTGTGTGTGTGTGTGTGTGTGTGAGGGAAGGGAAATGCAAGCACAAACACAAGCAATTCTACACAATTCTTTAGCTACCCATAGTCTACAAATTCCCTTCACATTCTTTCGCAACAGAACACTTGTTTGCCAAAGGCGTGGGAAAACTCACGCGCTGGAGTACAGTGAGTTGTAACAGTGAATTTTGACACGGAATGATGCAGACAGAATATTAGTGAAGCCATGTGGGCCTTCTGTGCGTGAATTTGTAATTCATACACAAGGACATAAACAGGTAGGTGAGAAGAGATTTATTGCACAACCTCAGCAAAGTGTGAGAAACTCTTCACAATCTGTTTAGAAAAAGTCGTAAACTAACAACAAAGTGTATGTGTGTGTATGTGTGTGTGTGTGTGTGTGTGTGTGTGTGTGTGTGTGCATGTATGTATGTGTGTGTGCTTGTGCATGTGCGTGTGAGTGTGTGTGTGCGTGTGTGTGTGTATGTGTGTGCGCGCGCACGCGCGCGAGTGTGTGTGTCGGTGGGTGGGTATGGGGGGAGGTGTCTGTGTGTGTGCGTGCGTATGTATGTGTGCGTGCGTGTGTGAGCGCGCGTGTGTGTATGCGTGTGCGTGCGTGCGTGTGTATACGTGTGTGTGTGCGAGCGGGTGTGTGTGTGTGAGTGCGTGCGTGTGCGTGTGTCTGAGTGTATGTGTCTGAGCGTGTGCATGCGTGCGTGCGTGCGTGCGTGCGTGTGTGTGTGTGTGTGTGAGGGAAGGAAAATGCAAGCACAAACACAAGCAATTCTACACAATTCTTTAGCTACCCATAGTCTACAAATTCCCTTCACATTCTTTCGCAACAGAACACTTGTTTGCCAAAGGCGTGGGAAAACTCACGCGCTGGAGTACAGTGAGTTGTAACAGTGAATTTTGACACGGAATGATGCAGACAGAATATTAGTGAAGCCATGTGGGCCTTCTGTGCGTGAATTTGTAATTCATACACAAGGACATAAACAGGTAGGTGAGAAGAGATTTATTGCACAACCTCAGCAAAGTGTGAGAAACTCTTCACAATCTGTTTAGAAAAAGTCGTAAACTAACAACAAAGTGTATGTGTGTGTATGTGTGTGTGTGTGTGTGTGTGTGTGTGTGTGTGTGTGCATGTATGTATGTGTGTGTGCTTGTGCATGTGCGTGTGAGTGTGTGTGTGCGTGTGTGTGTGTATGTGTGTGCGCGCGCACGCGCGCGAGTGTGTGTGTCGGTGGGTGGGTATGGGGGGAGGTGTCTGTGTGTGTGCGTGCATATGTATGTGTGCGTGCGTGTGTGAGCGCGCGTGTGTGTATGCGTGTGCGTGCGTGCGTGTGTATACGTGTGTGTGTGCGAGCGGGTGTGTGTGTGTGAGTGCGTGCGTGTGCGTGTGTCTGAGTGTATGTGTCTGAGCGTGTGCATGCGTGCGTGCGTGCGTGCGTGCGTGTGTGTGTGTGTGTGTGAGGGAAGGAAAATGCAAGCACAAACACAAGCAATTCTACACAATTCTTTAGCTACCCATAGTCTACAAATTCCCTTCACATTCTTTCGCAACAGAACACTTGTTTGCCACAGGCATGGGTAAACTCACGCGCTGGAGTACAGTGAGTTGTGGGCTAATGACCTTCTAGACGGTTCCGAAATATCCTGGTGGTTCCGAAAAATCCTGCCACCACTGCCAGGATAAATCGGAATGGTTCCGAAATATCCTTTCACCAGGGCCAGGATAAATCGGAATGGTTCCGATTTGTCCGGTTCCGAAATATCCTGTGACACCGGCACCTGTCTGTGTGCGTCCTACCAGCTTTATGCCGTTCTTATCGTCAGGTGCCGATACATGGCAAAATGGTCCTGTGATCAGGGGGTAACGTGGAAAGCAGTGTAAGACTCAGTCATGGGTCTTTACATCGGCGAGAAATCTTCCGTGTTCGGACTCTCTCCCCGGTTATTCGGTTATTCCTCCCCCCCCCCCCCCCCCCCCCTTCCTTCCCCCTTCTCTCCTCCGTATCCCCGCCTCGTTTTCATTATCCCCCGGTCACTTTTCCCTCCCTTGTTTCATATCCTGGTGATTCCTTCACCGGTCTATTCTCCTCTCCCACTCAATTCTATCGCTTGGCAATATATCAAGGTCATTTCTCCCACGGTGTTCCCCTTCCCCTCTCTGCCCCCCCCCCCCACCTCCACCCCCATCCCCCACCCCTCCCCAGTTTGATTCTCTTCCAGTCATTTCTATCTCATTGCAATTTATCGAGGTCAATTCTACCTCTGTTACTCCTGCCCCCCTTTCCCCCCATTCCATTCTTTCTAGTCATTTTGCCCGTATAGCGACTTCTCCCCCTAAATATTTCATCCCGTGACACTTCCACCCTGAGCATTTTTTCGCTTACCCCACCCACACCCCCACATGTCCCTTCCTCCTTCAGCTCAGCTATTCTTGTCCAGCCCTGCTAAACTCTCACATCCATACCCCTTTCAGACTCCTCTGAACCTTTCTCAGAATGAGATTTACACATTTTATCCAAATTTCGAATCTAAAGATAAAATCACTGTGTATTTACACGTTAAGAGAAAAGACGGTGGATAGCCTATCATAGTGACAGGAGCAAAATGTATAACGTTCTCAAACATCATGTGGAAATGTAATGATCTTTACATCTGGTGCTTTCTTGGTTTAGATTGCTTCAATCCTGTCACATAATTCGGTATTTCTTGGGCTAGTTTACCTATGAAGAATTAAAAAGGCGTTCGGTGCTTTTTGTTTGCTCAGTCAAAACAATTGCAGTGAAATTGCACATTGGGAGGGGGTGGGAGGAGAGAGGTGGAGTTGTAGAGACAAGCTGTTGGGGTGTGGAAATGTCAGGAGGGGAAATTACTCAGGGGTTTAAATCGGTACGGGGGGGGAGGGGGGGAGGGGGCCAGGGGAAAATGGAACTGAGGATGAAGAAAACCAGAGAGAAAGTGACAGAGAGAAGCGACGGGAGTGGAAAAAGACCCAGGGAGAACTAAGCTCCCAGAACCACAACTGACAAGTTTATTAAAAGTGTATCACTCTCAGGTCTAACTACAATTTTCAGGAAGTGTGAACTGCACCGACACCGGAGATTGCTCGCGAGAAGACAGGAATGGAGAGTGTAGACTGTACCCGGCGCCTTCTTACATCATGCACAGATGTCCCAGAACTTGCGGTGTATGTGATGGTGAGTATCCCATGAATTTCTTTTCCTTTCTGATTTGCTTACGCAAGAGATGACAGATGATAAAAAGTGACATTTCTGGTGAAAGATAAGGGTCAAAGAATTTTGATGAAAACAATAAGGCAAGAAGATATTAATGAAAGAAAAAAGAAAGAAAAAATAATTTAACAAATAAAGAGAAAAAAGATAGAAAAAGAGAGAAAGAGAGAGAGAGAAGAGAGAGAGAGAAAGAGAGAGAAAGAGAGAAAGAAAGAGAGAGAGAGAAAGAGAGAGAGAAAGAGAAGAAGAAAGAGAAAGAGAAAGAGAGAGAAAGAGAGAGAGATAAAAAGAGAGAAAGAGAGAGAAAGAGAGAGAAAGAAAGAGAGAGAGAAAGAGATAGAGAGAGAGAAAGAAAGAAAGAGAGAAAGAGAAAGAGAGAAAGAGAGGGAGAAAGAGAGAAAAAGAGAGAAAGAGAGGGAGAAAGAGAAAGAGCAAGAGAGAGAAAGAGAGATAGAGAAAGAGAGAAAAACAAAAAGAGAGAAAGAGAGAAAGAAAGAGAGAAAGAGAGAGAAAAAGAGAGAGAAAGAAAGAGAAAGAGAGAGAAAGAGAGAAAGAGAGAGAGAAAGAGAGAAAGAAAGAGAGAAAGAAAGAGAGAGAGAAAAGGGAGAGAAAAAGAGAAAGAGAGAAAGAGAGAGAAAGAAAGAGAGAAAGAGAGAGAGAAAGAGAGAAAGAAAGAGAGAAAGAAAGAGAGAGAGAGAAAGAAAGAAAGAAAGAAAGAGAGAGAAAGAAAGAGAGAGAGAAAGAGAGAGAGAAAGAGAGAAAGAGAAAAAGAGAGAAAGAAAAAAGAAAGAAAGAAAGAAAGAAAGAAAAATGAAGAAAAAAGACAAGCATTACAAGAAAAATGTCGGTATGCATGTATATCTTGCATGCTTTAAGTTTAGTGACAGTAGCAAAGTAACTTTATGAGAAAGACAGTTTTAACGATAATTCTAATAGGAATCTTATGATCTTGACATTTGTTGAGGGTCAAAGTAATTACCATACATCGACAGGTTCCCGTCACATATCATCTTGTGATTAATTCAGTGGCAGTGGCAGTGGCAGTGGCAGTGGCAGTGGCAGTGGCAGTGGCAGACGAGTTTTGACGATGGCCCATGTGAAAGTTGCTTCTTTAATCCCAATAGTACTGTGACCTTGACCTTTGAGAAAGGAGGGTAATTCCATAATATTCGTGTCACCAACTAGCAACGTACCATATTTGGTGAAATAGCAAATTGACGAAAATAACATCAAATTATTTAACCATAAAATTTACATAGTGTATTTTGTGTTTTGTTATTACCTCTTTTTCTGTTCCATCATACACTTATGCCTACATTTCTATTGTAACGCGAATGTGTGTGGTCAAAAGCTAAATGTATGATAGTTATCTCAAAATGAATACGCTTGTGAAATAAATTGCGTTCATTCATTCGTTCGTATGTTCATCCTTTCGTTCATCCACTTTCTCTCTTTCTGTCTCTCTCCTCTCACTGTAGGGCACATTTTCAAATGCCTCGGAAATGTTATGGCGAAGTTGACGTGGCATATTCCTCTCGTTCGCAGGCACAAGCAGCTCCTGCAGAGAGGGTTACACAGAGGTCGACGGCGTTTGCTCGAGCTGTGAAGAAGCTCTCCTTACAGGCGGGAAGATCGAGGACAACTCTTGCCTTCAGTGTCCTGACGTCACTAAAAAGGGGCGCCAGTGTGACGTCAGCTGCAACGAGTACTGCTTGGACGGTTGTGATAGATGGACTGGAAAATGCAAGGGTTGCAGGAGAGGTCATGTTCCAGACTCAGGAAGACATGGCGACAGGTGTCAACACACCTGCAGCTATCACTGCCGAAACCAAACCTGCGCCCAGGAAAATGGTACTTGCTCCGAAGGCTGCATCGCAGGACACTTCGGTATATATTGTAGAGATAAGTGCTCGGTCACGTGTCTCTGTGAGAATGGACGAGAGACTTGCGAAAAACCGTCGTGCACGAAAGAAGGAAACTGCATTTATGGCTGCAAAGATGGCTACTATGGAGGAGACTGCAGCACTCCGTGTCCTGCAGGCTGCAGCTCCGACTCGTGCACCAGAGAGGGCAAGTGCCATGCATGCAGACACGGCAACTACGGAGACCAGTGCCAGCTTCCCTGCAGTGACCACTGCACTCTCAAGCAGTGCCATCAGGACACGGGCGTCTGCAGCCACGGCTGTGAGGCTGGCTTCTGGGGAGACACGTGTCTGTCTGTCTGTCCTGACTCCTGTGTCAACTGCACCAGCCTCACTGACTGCTTCCTGTGCAAAGACGGATGTTACGGCACTGCATGTCAACATCGATGTCGCGGTCACTGTCGTGGGGGATGCGATGACTCTGGTAAGTGTAAGCAGTGCAAGGACGGATTCTACGGCGTAGACTGCAACAAGGCATGCAGCCAGCACTGCGTCTCACTGACAGACGGACCAGGAGCGTGCAACAGGAGTTCTGGCCACTGCCTCCACGCCTGCAAGAACGGGTACTTCGGCCCCAGGTGCGATGCGGAGTGCAGCGACCACTGTGTGGACAGGACGTGCGAGGGCCAGTTTCCCGAGTACGGCGGGACGTGTGTAAAAGGCTGCAAGGACGGCTACCGGGGCGTGTACTGCCAGGTTCCCTGCCCAGACCACTGTCAGACGTGCAGCCAGCGGCACGTGGGGTGCGGCCAGTGCCAGGACGGCTGGTACGGCTCTGTGTGCCAGGAGCGCTGCCAGAACTGCTCTGGTCCCTGTCACCAGGACACGGGGAATTGCTCTGCAGCACTGTCAACCACTCCAGGTGAGGAAGTGTGAAAGAAACTTGTAGATCACACATTGCGAGGTCTTGTAACAAATCAGGACAATCAGACAATTCATGATTTTCATTTGTGAAGCAAGTGCACTGGGAAGGCAAGTCTGTGAAAACCAGCCCGTCACTCTCTTTATCTATCTCTTTCTGCCTCTCTTTCTTTGTCTTTCTCTCTCTCTCACCCTTTCTCTCTCTTTATTTCTCTCTCTCTTTCTCTTTGTCTCTCTCTGTCTCTTTCTCTCTCTCTCACTCTCTCTTTCTTCGTCTCTCTCTGTCTCTCTATCTCTGTCTGTGTGTGTGTCTCTCTCTCTCTGTCTCCGTCTCCGTCTCTCTCTCTCTCTCTCTCTCTCTCTCTCTCTCTCTCTCCCCTCCCATCCTCCACACTCACCCCCACCCCCACCCCCACCCTCTCTCTCTCTCTGAAATACGAGATGTATTGTATATAATAGGTGTAAATGTTTTCCCCCAAACAGCGTCATCTGTAATTGATTGTATATTTTCTAATAACTTTTATCAACTAACACCTCCATTTGCAGGCTGATCAGCTAATTTATCATACGGATTTTGAAACATTTCAAAGGTAGCAAATCAGTTTTTATACTCGTAAAGGAGCACGTGGAAAGGGTAGCTTTAACGTTTCGATTTCTCAAGTGGACGCAGATATGTTCAGATCGCAATAATGCAAAACAACAGTCAAAGCATTCCAATCAGATGTTGAATTAGAGCACCTAACGGCCTCGACCAATTGCCCACAGGCGATAAGGTGCCGTGGTTCAGTCCTTGCTCGAGATGACTTTCACTGCTATTTGTCATCCTTATCAAATTATCGAATAGCTCATGGAGAGTGAAACAGCTGTGGAAGTCAAAAGACCTACTGCTCCTACGAAAGAGTAGTCACGCCTTTGAGTTCGCGAAGTCTGAGAGAATATGGCGGTCTTTCCTGCACCACTGGGCGGAGCACAAGGCCTGATGTGCGCTCTAGCTCAAAGGATGCAGGGGATTTGTGTCTAGCTCCAAGGATGAAGGGGATTTGTGTCTAGCTCCAAGGATGAAGGGGATTTGTGTCTATCTCCAAGGATGCAGGGGATTTGTGTCTAGCTCCAAGGATGAAGGGGATTTGTGTCTAGCTCCAAGAATGCAGGGGATTTGTGTCTAGCTCCAAGGATGCAGGGGATTTGTGTCTAGCTCAAGGATGCAGGGGATTTGTGTCTAGCTCCAAGGATGCAGGGGATTTGTGTCTAGCTCCAAGGATGCAGGGGATTTGTGTCTAGCTCCAAGGATGCAGGGGATTTGTGTTGACACACAGAGCCAAAGCCCTGCGAGGGACAGACAGAGGGGAAAAAAGTGGGAACATAGGTGGGGACTGAACCCGCGACCTTTGGGTTAGCGCCTGATATTGCTCTACGGACTTAGCCACCATGGTAAGGTCCGCGATGTTTTCTCCTGTTTAGACTGCCCTGTGTCAGCGGCTGTTTTCTCCTGTTTAGACTGCCCTGTGTCAGCGGCTGTTTTTTTCCTGTTTAAACTGCCCTGTGTCAGCGGCTGATTTTTTCCTGTTTAAACTGTCCTGAGTCAGCGGCTGTTTTTTCCTGTTTAGACTGCCCTGTGTCAGCGGCTGTTTTTTTCCTGTTTAAACTGCCCTGTGTCAGCGGCTGTTTTTTCCTGTTTAGACTGCCGTGTCAATGGCTGTTTTTTTCCTGTTTAGACTGCCCTGTGTCAGCGGCTGTTTTTTCCTGTTTAGGCTGCCCTGTATCAGCGGCTGTTTTTTCCGCATTACAAGCCTGATGACATGGATCCTAATTAAGCTTTGCTAATTTTCCCCAGCTGTCACAGGATTTGAAGCGTTCTATATTCCTAACGTCGGTAACTTTGTGGCTGGCACGAGCTACTTCGAAAAAGCTGTTAGGGCCCTGCAATGCCTACTTTCCCTGGCACGGAGTTTTACCCCTAGTGAAAATCTCAGTACATTTTGTTTGTAGAATGCACCTGCATGTCGGTACACACTAGACCCAAAGACATTATTTCGTGTTTACATTTCTTACTATGAGGATACTTTTTCAAAACAATTTCATGACACCGTGTTGGATATTGTGAGCTTCTTGTTATGTTTTGTCGCCATTGCAGGTCCATCGAGCTCAAGCGGGGAGGTTCTTTTCGGTGTGATTTCGATCACCGTCTTGAGTGTTTCTGTCGGCGTCACTGTGACAATAACCATTTTCATCTTACGCCGTAGATGCAGAAGGTGAGTCTGTCACTCCATATTTCCTCTGCCAGGAGATATATCTGCTTTGACGGCTGTTGCCATGCACGCCTTGGTGATGTGCTCGCGTTTCTGCTCACTGCTGCTTAACGGCCATTTCCATACACAGATTAAATACATGTATTCCATGTACCCGTTGTCATGAATTACACATTTCTTCATCGAGTCACTTCCCTTAATGTTTATTTCATCCACCGGAGTGAACTATGAAAACCATGTCCACCAGTCGAAGAGAAGACGTCCTAAACTGAACTCAAGGTCATGAGATAGTGTGTTTAGAGTGAACGTTTCGTTCGAACAAATTGTCTCATGACTGACTTGTTTTACAACAACATGTCGTCTGTAGGCAAGAAGGAAATGATTGACTGTTTATGGCCTTAAAGCGTGTAAGAAATTCCGCTCGGTGCTCATTTCTTGATAGTTCGACGGAAGTGAGAGACTTCATCTTCAGATGTTTTCATGTGTGACGAAACAATTAGTCACAATGCTTTCAGTTGCACATGCCAATCGTTTGTTTGATTTTAAACACAGTGTAAAACAACAATCATTGTGTGTGTGTGACCTTTAACTGTTCTAAAACCTTGACACATTCGCGATACCGTACGTTACAAAAAAACTTGTTTTACGTGACCTTTTTGTATCGGTGGCAATTATCTGCAGTCTTGGAGGCTGCATTTCCGACAGTTTTCGAAAGTTTGAAAACCTTTGTTTTGTGGTCTGTTCGCCATGAAGTATTTGCCTTGGTTAGTTGTTGTCCCGACGAGTCCAGCGTTAAGAATAAAACTATTTGAAATAATAAACGGTGGATAGTCTCGCATAACCCAGCCCCAGATTTATTAATTAGTTTGACTGTAAAGTTTCTTCGCTGAAAGAGTGAGGTCGCAGAATTGACTGTACTTCTGTGGATCGTCTCGTCATGCCCGAAACCACAAAATTACGGTCTTTTCTCGTAGACATTCATGGGAGAATAATCCGACGTAACCCATAGTCTTTGCAGAGATGTCTGCTGCAGACAAAATTGCAGAACAGGAGCAAACTGGGCAAAAACTATTCGATTGGAGGTGTCGTCAACCCAATCTGCCCAGCTTCTGTTTTCCAGACAGTCCATTACTTGTGTTTTGTTAGGCCAACGAGCAAGAACAGTTCTTTTTGGATTGATAAATTGTACGCATGACCCCACAATAACTTGATCTGCAGCGAATCGTATTACCTCTATCTATTGTATTGAATTGTGTCGTACTGCATTAATCGTAACGAACTGCACGGATTTTGTAACGTGAAGAATTGTATAGCTTTATGTACATTGTTCTGCGTTGTATTTGTGTGTGTGTGTGTGTGTGTGTGTGTGTGTGTGTGTGTGTGTGTGTGTGTGTGTGTGTGTGTGTGTGTGTGTGAGTGTGTGTGAGTGTGTGTGTATGTGTGTGTGTGTGTGTGTGTGTGCGTGTTCGTGCGTGCGTGCGTGTGTGTTTGTATGTGTTCGTGTGTGTGTGTGTGTGTGTGTGTGCGTGTGTGTGTGTGTGTATGAGTGTGTGCGTGTGTGTGTGTATGTGTGTGTATGTGTGTGCGTGTGTGTGCGTGTGTGTGTGTGTGTGTTCGTGTGTGTGTGTGTGTTCGTGTGTGTGTGTGTGTGTGTATGCGTGTGTGTGTGTGCAGTTGTGAGTTACATTGGCATCTTATGCTCCTCCGGGTGCTCAGAGGACTGCGTGAGTGTGTTGCATTGCACCGTGTCTATTATGTTGCATTGGACTGCATTGTATTGCGCAGTATTTTTTTAATGTTGTGTTATGTCGTGTTGTATTCATTTTATTACACTGTGCTGCATTTTGTTTATCTCTTACATCGTAGTCTATCCATTGTGTTGTCATGTACTTAATTGTATTTGTTTCTTCAGAGACAGCCATGGCGCAGAGCGCACTGAAGGTGAAGTTGATGCACACCTGATGACCCACATGTAGAGCATCATCGCTACGAGCCAACATTCGACAGTTCCGCTCTGTAAGTAATCTTTCGCATCACTCCAACCACATCCGAATCCGACACACACAGTACTTCACTGATGTATGGAAAACTGTTGAAAACTGCAGTGATAAATTGTGTCCTACGACGATTAGGCCTACTTCCTAATATCAGTTATCTGACTACACCCCTCCACACGCACACGTTTTGTCCATTGTGATGTTTTTCTCCCCGGAGCGAAAGCACTGTTTATTTCTCACATAAGTCCGTTTATTTCTCAACACGTGTCCGCTTGTCTCATACAAAGACCATGTCACTAATGAGGAAGTCAGCAACAGGATCAGGAGAGCAATTGGACAGTACGAAGACCTGCTCTCAATCGTGAAAAGCAGAAAGCTGAAGTGGAACGGTCACGTGTCAAGAGGCAGTGGGCTGGCCAAGACTATCCTGCAAGGTACCGTACCAGGTGGGAGAAGGAGAGGCAGGCAGAGAAAGAGGTGGGAAGACAACATCAAAGAGTGGACAGGCTTGACCTTTGCTGACTCACAGCGAGCCACAGAGGATAGAGATCGATGGTGGAAGATTGTCCGAAAGTCATCAGTGGTGCCTCAACAACCCATCTCAGGGTTAAGAGACTGAACTGAGCTGTCCGCTTGTCTGCGAAAGTAGGGGGGAAAGTAGCAGCCAGTAACGCCACGGGGGAACTGCATGACAAGTACACGTGCGCCGATTGGCTGGCGATGAACTGCATGACAAGTACACGTGCGCCGATTGGCTGGCGATGAACTGCATGACAAGTACACGTGCGCCGATTGGCTGGCGATGAACTGCATGACAAGTACACGTGCGCCGATTGGCTGGCGATGATCGCGGTAAGCGGGGCTGCAAATGATTAATTAAATGTGATTTATCATGCGTAGTTAGGTTATTCATTGCTGGTTGGGACAACGACAAAAAATACTTTCACAGTGGCGAATACCGAGGTGTGCAGAAACATTTTTCAACTGAATTAACATTTTAGAGATCTACTTCAGTGACGAGAGCCTACATTTCGATACCACTTTTCTGTTGCTGAATTGAGTGTGCGCCAGGGGAACGTTTTCTCGGACTTTGATTTGTCTGTAAGTCTACGTTTGCATTTCAGCGAACAGCGTGCGTCTGAATGCTTTAGTGAATATCCTTTTTGCACAAGGA
>JAWQFJ010002295.1:20000-22500 GCA_034096865.1 Theodoxus fluviatilis
ACAATATATTTGGTCTGGCGTCTTTGTTATCTAAAACTGAAGGCTAGTTATTCTTAAATTGGTGCATATATATATATACTAGCCGCTTCGCGGCCAGGCAATGCGCAAAGCGTCAAAGCCACATACAAAGCCAAATTCGTCAGCCGCCATTTTGTTTTTCTAATTACGTAACCATAACCAAAAATGTGTTCACATATCTTCATCATTTGACTTTACCTACACATACACCAAATTTCAGTCAAATCGGAGCACTTTGAGTTTTCGGCGGCCATCTTGTTTGTGCCCACTTCCGGTTACCATGGCGACACCTTTTTTTTAATCCCATCATGACCTGACCCCGGTCCACATTTAACTCCATTCCAAGTTTTAAGTCGATGGGAACTCCTGTGTCTCAGGCGGCTTCGCCGCCTTCGACACAGTCGTCCATTGTTTCCTCAGCCGCCATTTTTTTTCTCGTGACGTAACCATGACAAACAAAAAATTTGTTCACAGATCTTCATCATCTGACTCTACCTACCCACACACCAAATTTCGGTCAAATCGGAGCACTTTGAGTTTTTGGCGGCCATCTTGTTTGTGTCCACTTCCGGTTACCATGGCAACAACATTTTTTTAACCCCATGTTGACCTGACCCCGGTCCACACCTAACCCCATTCCAAGTTTCAAGTCGACGGGAACTCCTGTGTCTCAGGCGGCTTCGCCGCCTTCGACACAGTCGTCCATTGTTTACTGAGCCGCCATTTTGTTTTTCTCGTGACGTAACCATGGTAACCGAAATTATTTTTCACAGATCTTCATCATCTGACTTTACCAACCCGCACACCAAATTTCGGTCAAATCGGAGCACTTTGAGTTTTTGGCGGCCATCTTGTTTGTGCCCACTTCCGGTTACCATGGCAACGCGATTTTTTTTAACCCCACCATGAACTGACCCTGGCCCACATCTAACTAACCCCATTCCAAGTTTCAAGTCGACGGGAACTCCTGTGTCTCAGGCGGCTTCGCTGCCTTCGACACAGTCGTCCATTGTTTCCTCAGCCGCCATCTTGTTTTTATCGTGACGTAACCATGACAACCAACTTTTTTTTTCACAGATCTTCATCATCTGACTCTACCTACCCACACACCAAATTTCGGTCAAATCGGAGCACTTTGAGTTTTTGGCGGCCATCTTGTTTGTGCCCACTTCTGGTTACCATGGCAACGCCATTTTTTTAACCCCACGTTGACCTGACCCCGGTCCACACCTAACCCCATACCAAGTTTCAAGTCGAACAGATCTTCATCATTTGACTTGACCTACCCATACACCAAATTTCGGTCAAATCGGAGCACTTTGAGTTTTCGGCGGCCATCTTGTTTGTGCCCACTTCCGGTTACCATGGCGACACCTTTTTTTAACCCCACCATGACCTGACCCCAGCCCACATCCAACCCCATACCAAGTTTTAAGTCGATGGGAACTCCTGTGTCTCAGGCGGCTTCGCCGCCTTCGACACAGTCGTCCATTGTTTACTCTGCCGCCATTTTGTTTTTCTCGTGACGTAACCATGGTAACCGAAAAATTTGTTCACAGATCTTCATCATTTGACTTGACCAACCCACACACCAAACTTTGGTCAAATCGGAGCACTTTGAGTTTTCGGCGGCCATCTTGTTTGTGCCCACTTCCGGTTACCATGGCAACGCCATTTTTTAAAACCCCACCATGACCTGACCCTGGCCCACATCTAATCCCATTCCAAGTTTTAAGTCGATGGGAACTCCTGTGTCTCAGGCGGCTTCGCCGCCTTCGACACAGTCGTCCAAATTCTTCAGTCGCCATCTTGTTTTTCTCGTGACGTAACCATGACAACCAAAAAATTCTTGCGCAGATCTTCATCATTCGACTGTACCTACCCACACACCAAATTTCGGTCAAATCGGAGCACTTTGAGTTTTCGGTGGCCATCTTGTTTGTGCCCACTTCCGGTTACCATGGCAACTCCATTTTTTTAACCCCACCCTGACCTGACCCCGGCCAACACCTAACATCACACCAAGTTTCATCTACCCACACACCAAATTTCGGTATAATCGGAGCACTTTGAGTTTTCGGCGGCCATCTTGTTTGTGCCCACTTCCGGTTACCATGGCAACACCATTTTTTAATCCCACCATGACCTGACCCTGGCCCACACCTAACCCCATTCCAAGTTTTAAGTCGATATGAACTCCTGTGTCTCAGGCGGCTTCGCCGCCTTCGACACAGTCGTCCAAATTCTTCAGCCGCCATCTTGTTTTTCTCGTGACGTAACCATGACAACCAAATTTTTTTTGAACAGATCTTCATCATCTGACTATACCTACCTACACACCAAATTTCGGTCAAATCGGAGCACTTTGAGTTTTCGGCGGCCATCTTGTTTGTGCCCACTTCCGGTTACCATGGCAACACCATTTTTTTAACCCCACGTTGACCTGACCCCGGTCCACACCTAACCCCATACCAAATTTCAA